>VYZP01071125.1:0-47306 GCA_013400635.1 Hypocryptadius cinnamomeus
AAAAATATAAAAACTAAAACCTGAGGCACCATAAGGGCTGAGAGAGGATGAGGACAGCCATGGAGCACTTCTCCAGGGAGCTGGCAGAGATGGGCCTGAGCTCTGCTCAGTGCTGCTGTCAGAGAAATTCGAACACAGGCTGCATCAGCATCATCCCAATGACCTGCCAAGGAAAAACAACCTCTAGAACAGCTCAAGTGCTCTCCATCCATCAACCACACCGAGCTGTAACTCCTGGTCAGGAACACACAGCACCAGAGATCCCTTGGGAAAGGTGGGAATAACAGAATTCTCACCAAGAGGAGGTTCTAGGGATGCTGAATGCCCACGTAGAGAGGGGCTGCAGATCCTGGTTTTTACACCCTGCACACCAAGCAAAGCAGACACAGGTTAAACACACTCATCTGATTCTTGAAAGAGAAAATCAGGAATATTGTGTGATAACACCAAACTTTTTACCCCTGCACTGGGCTTTGGTGAGTCCTACATTACACATTCAGTTCTGGCTGCAAGTTCATAGAATAAATATTGAGAAAACTGAAAAATCTTCCAAGAAACACCATCAACCCAAAGTGCCTGACCCGTAACTAGAAAGACCTGAAATATTCTAATTTGTTCAAATAACAAGACTTTGGACACTGTGAATGAGAATTTAAATTCTCTCCTGTAGGGAAAGAGGGGATGCAACTGCTGCAAGCTGCAGGCTGAGGCTGGACACATCCCAGCCAGTGACAGGCACACGTGTCCCATGTGTGCTCACAGCTCCTCGGAGAGGCTGCAGGGTGAACAAGAAGAGTTTCCCTGAAGGATTCGTGAAACTGTGGATATACAGCTTGTGAGCCCCACATGTTTTATCACTATGCTGTCTCTGAACATCCTTATGCCCCAACTTCCCACGCCCTGCCTCACACTGTGCCAAGAGAGGTGGTGAGACCAGCCCCTGCCCACAGCCAGGTTTGTTTTGTTCCTTTAACTGCACAGACTAAACCTTTGGCCTGGAAGCTGCTGCTGGAAAACCCTGCAGGAGATGGTGTATCAGCACCAGGTTCTGAACCCTCATAGGAAAAGCCTCATAGGAGAGAGGGGACATGGGTCAGTGGTGGCCTCAGAAGTGCTGGGAATGGTGGGACTCAAACTTAGAGGGTTTGTTCCATTTTTTAATGAATATATGAAATCTGTTTTTTACTCCATTCTTGTGGATCGACTTCTTTAAGAATGCAACCCGCCCAACAAGAGTCCTGCAGTACTCAGGATGCACATTAAAATCAAAATCAACAAAAGGCAGCAAACTGATGGCCCCAAGCTCAGACTGAGGGGACCTGAGCTCAGTTTCTGCCAGGCTTAAGGAGCTTGAGCACATTGAGTTGTCTGTCACCCCACAGGATGACTTCCCTCCTGGTGTCTGGCTTGTCTCAGCTCCATGGTAACCCCACCCCATCCCACAGAGCCCTCAGGGCTGCTCACACCTCAGGGCAATTCTGCCTGTAAAGGACAAACACTTACCCCTTATCACCTCCCCAACACTCTGCTGTGATTTCACTTACTCCTGAAGGTTATGGCAATAAAGAATTGATTTCTGTCTGAACAACTGCTCAATATTCCTTAATTCCTGTGACCCCACAGGCTCTCTTCCCTCTCTCTCTGGCTGCTCATTCACTGCAGTGAAGCTCCAGGAGGACACTGCCATGAGGAGCAGCTGATGCTCCCAAACCCCAGAGAGCAGCAGTGCTGCACTAGGTAAGCCAGCAATAAAGCTGAGAGATCCTGCTGGGCTTCTCTGCAGATAAAAAATTTACTACAGAAATCCAGAGCTAAGAACTCATGAGTCAGCACTGAGGCATCTCTGAGTCAAAAGCATAAACAACATAAACTGGCAGTGAAAACAAATCTCAGAGGGGAGGGAGTGAGGCACAGATAAATTAAAAGCTCTTTCTGTCAAATCCCTGTCATGAGGGCATTGCTCATGGGGGAACAGGATCTCCTCTGTAACCAAACTGCACCAGGCAGGGTGGTGCTGACAAGTGATCTCTGCAGGGAAATCTCAGCACAGCAATGCTCCAACAGCTCCTGGGCTCCAGCACAAGGCCACCAAAGGGCTACAGAGGCCACCAAAGGGCTCTGGCAGCTCAGGGCTCTGCTCCCAGCCCAGCCAGGCAGGGCCATGGTACTGCAGGAAGTGGCAGGGTGTTCACAACACAAACACCAACAGTCTGGGCCTGGTTGGTTCTTCTGGTTTTCTTCTAAGTCCTGTGAGAAGTGTCTGAGGCAGCTGGGGGGGCTCAGCCTGGAGAAAAGGAGGCTCAGGAAGGCCCTTCTGGCTCTGCACAGCTCCTGGAGGGGACAGCTGGGGGGGTCAGGCTGTGCTCCCAGGGGACAGGACAAGGAGAAATGGCCTGAAGCTGTACCAGGACAGGGTCAGGTCGGACATCAGGAGGAATTTCTCCATGGAAAGGGTGGTGAGGCCTTGGAAGGGGCTGCCCAGGGAGGTCTGGAGTGCCCAGCCCTGGAGGTGTCCCAGGAACACCCTTGTCCAAGGAATGTGGCACTCTGTGCTCTATGCTGGTGACAAGGAAGAGATCAGGCACAGGGTGGACTCCATGGTCTTGGAAGTCTTTTCCAATCTCAATGACTCTGGGATTCCTGCAGCTCCCAATCTCTCTCCTAGAAGAAGTACCACTGAGTTATACCTCCCCCAGAAGCTTCTCTTCCACAGCCCAAAAAATCTGAACTTCCTGAGAAGCACAAACATTCCCCTCTGTGCATGAGCTGCCTTGGCCTCAGCACAGGGCTCAGCTGGAACACCCCACGCCCAGAATCCCATCCCCACGGGGAGACTGGAACACAAAACACAAACTGGCTTGGACTGATCTGCTTAGAAACCTCCTAGAATGTTCACCTTCTTCCTGTTCAAGGTAAAAGGAAAGGAATCCTGGAGTACTCTGAGTGGGAAGGGACCCACAGGGATCATCCAGTCCCAGCCCTGCCCAGGCACCCCAAAATCCCAGCCTGTGCTTCCCTGGAGTGGTGTCCAAAGGCTCCTGGAGCTCTGGCAGCCTTAGGGCTGGGGCCATTCCCTGGGGAGCCTGGGCAGTGCCCAGCAATTCAAGATTAAGTCAATAAAAGGAACATAAAATCCACACTGAGCACCTCCCCTTGGGTTTTCCTCTCCAAATCCCACACTCAGAAAGGCAAAAAATCCACGGCCCCACAGCGAAATCATACCAAATCCAACCCCAAACCCTCTGGAAAACACCAACTGAGGTTGGAAATGGATAAAAACTCAACTTCTCACAGCAATTCAAGATTAAGTCAATAAAAGGAACATAAAATTCACACCGAGCCCCTTCCCTTCTTCCCACAAAGGGTAAAAAATCCACAACCCCACAGTGAAATTCCCAAATATCCAACCCCACACCCTCTGGAAAACCCCAAATGAGGCTGGAAATGGCTAAAAATTCAACTTTCTGCAGACCATTTGCAAGGGGTCAATATTAAGTCAATAAAAGGAACACAAAATCCAGATCATCGCCCTCCCCCTGCGGGTTGGAGCTTTGGGTTTTCCTCTCCCAAAGGTAAAAAATCCTTGACTCCACAGCAAAAATCATCCCAAATATCCCCAATCCTTTGGAAAACCCCAAATGAGGGTAGAAATGGTTAAAAATTCAACTTCTCTGTGGGAAAGCACCTTTTCCTGATACCTTTCCCAACCAAGCCCTCCCCTGGCACAGCTCCAGCTGTTCCCTTGGGTCCTGGAGTCTTCCTCAGAGAAATCCCAGCAAGGGACTCTCTGAGGTCCCCAAGCTCCCCCTCCCTGGACCCTGAGGACATCACTGACCACTTGCTGGAAGACTTGGTTGCCACTGAATGGGCAACATTGAGAGCAGGGTCTGAGTCAGGTGGCAGAACATTCCTGACCCCAAAGCAATTAGTTCCTCTTCAAATAAAACTGCCACAAACGACTCCAGCAGACATTTCCCTTTACAGCCACGTTCACCTGGCTAAAATCAAAGTTTTAAGGACAAGCAGGACTTTATTAAAATAGACAGGTGATGACAAATCACAAATGTTACCTCTCAAATCACAGTGGGATCCTCTGCACCACACAGGAATTTTGATTAAGTTTATCTCCCCTCTGCTGATTTCACCAATGTGGCCCAAATGTCAATACTATTATATGAATCTTTCTAAACACAAATTACAGCTGTGCAGACATCTCCAACCAGTTCAGCTCATCATTTGATGAGCTCCAAAAAAAGGTCATTGCTGTAACCTGAGCCTTAAATTATGCCATTCAATGACAGTTAGAGGCTGAATAGGGACATTAACAGGAACTCAAACACACAAATATGGGAAACAAAATATGAGAGAAAATTCATAAAAACTGCTAAGAATGGGAGAGTTACTGGTGTTACCAATGGAAGTCAA
This sequence comes from Hypocryptadius cinnamomeus, assembly GCA_013400635.1. Taxonomy (NCBI): domain Eukaryota; kingdom Metazoa; phylum Chordata; class Aves; order Passeriformes; family Zosteropidae; genus Hypocryptadius; species Hypocryptadius cinnamomeus. Next base: position 4,426 of record VYZP01071125.1, read on the forward strand.
ACTCTGTTTTGACCCAGAACATCACCTGCCCAAAGACAAGATAAAGTTTATTTGTTCAATTCTCCCTCTTCAATTTATTGGAGAGATCAGAAGAACTGATTTAGTATAACAGGGATTTTCTACTTGGGAGTGTAATTCCCCTTTTAATTAAAATCAAAGCATTCTGGTGTGATTGGATCACTCAGATGCACCACCAGGAACCTGCATGGATGGTAAGGCCCCAGCACAGCAGGGAGATTTTTATCTCTGCACATTCATCTTGGGGCAGGTTACAGGAAGTTCAGGGCTCCCAGACTTCACCTGCCACACAGGCAAAATTTCCCTAAAAGTAGAGCTGGGTGGAATTTCCCTCTCCTCTCCTCTCATGCTGCAATCCCAGAGTCACTCCAGGCTCCTGTTAATCTTCCCGTGGGACTGACAATCCAAGACAGAGTGAGACTGAAGGAACTGGGGTCTGCTTTGAATTCAAAGCTGGGGCAGGGAGAGGGCCACACCTGAACCAGAATTTTTATTTTCTCAATGGTCAGAGTTCTGATTTATCAAGTCCTTTGCCACTGGAAAGAGAAGACAAAGTGAAGTTCTCCATGGACCTTTGGAAAGTGATTCCCCAGCACATCCCACTGGCTCTGAGGAGCTCAGTGCACACATCTATCAGGAGGCAATAATGACATTTATGACAAGGGCATTTATCCATTTCTGAGGGAATGTGCTAGAAGTGAAAATAAATCAGCATCTCAGAGACACACTTCCCACAGAATGCCTCTGACTACAAAAACAGCATCAGGACACTCAGGAGAAGGGATTTTGGTAAGAGTATAAACAAACAAAACCAAGCACTAAGGGAAGTCAGCACAGTAGCAAAGAGCAAATGTCTCTTAACAGAACTGCAGAAAGATCCCTAATTCCAGAGGCAGGGTCTGTGGGAAGCTGAGCACAGCCAGGATGCTCACAGCCCCATCCCACCTGGAAGCCAGCAACACAGATCCCACCAGCATTCCCTGCTTCCTGGGATAAAGCTGGAACATTCCCATCCGTTAGAAAGGCAACATTGGGATTTGGGAATGCCTGCTGAACACTCCCTGCCTTGTGAACACACACAGACACCCCAGGGCATGGGGACAAACTGGGGGTGCCAGACCATGGTGATGCCACCAAACAACACCCCTGCAGCCACCTGGAGCAGGAGCAAAGCCCTCCCAGAACCCACTGATGGCTCTGGCCATCCATGCAGAAATTCCTAGCTGCAGGGTTGGTGTAAAGCCCCTTCCCCTCCCTCCAAACCATCTGCCACATTCCCATTTCCACATTCCTGTGTTAAAAGGGAATCATTTCCTTTGGTGACTGTGCAGAATTTGGAAGCCCCCTCTCCCAGGACTGAAGTCCTTCAAGTCAGCTCACTCTGTGTCCAGAAGCTTTCCTGCCCCCCACCCTGATGCCCTCCTCCAAAGGTTTTCCAATTGTACTGCATCCAGCAACCCAGCACATGAACAAATTACATCAGTAATTCTGATTAATTCAGCTCCTTCACTTTCTTCCCCATCCCTGGGGGATACCAAAGCCAATCTCTGCTTTTCAGAAGGGGAGGCATCTGTTTCACAGATGTCAGGGACTTCTTCACTGCTCTCCCCAAAGGATTTCAGTGCCCAGACCCAGCCTGGCTGGCCCTGGATCCAGGTGCCTCAGGGTGAGCAGAGCACTTCAGGTGAAATCCCATTAGGAGGAGGAGAGCAGGAAAGCACTGATCCATTCTCAGCAAGGAAGAAGAGTTAACAACAGCAAATGCTGAGTTCAAGCTGTTAAATACTTATTTACACCAGTGCAGAGTTGACATATTCTGTGACAGCTGATATTAATAAAAGTGACAAACAGGCAGGAACAGGCAACAGAAGCAGAAAAAGAACAAGGGACACAAGAGCCCACAACTGTTGGATACTGGCAGATCACCTGGACATGAACTTCACTCAGAGTGGGTGAAATCATCTCAAAGTCAGTGAGACCTTGAACAGGGTGGGTGAGAAACCAGGGGGGAGACGGTGAATGTCGTCCCTGGTGTTGTAAAGGGAAAAGGGAGAGAACTGTGGGGTTGGACTAAATTGAGAGGTGCCTTTCAACTTCAGCTGTTTTCTGATTGTGTTGTACAGACCAAGCACTAACCAGATGGCTGGAAAATTCTGAGATAATGTCTTTTTAAGTAGGTAGAAGAAAAGAAGACTACAAGAAGTAGCCAGAACAACTTTATTAGGCCAGTCTGAGACAACTTCCCTCCAGGAAAACATGGGGGGCCCCACACAGAGGGTTTGAGGAAACAAGCAAAACAAGAGAGGGACATTTAGACTTCCCAAAAGATATAAATACGTGTTAGACACCCTCCTAGACATGCAGGAAAAGCACAGCTGAATGAAGTTAGAGGTGGATGAAAAGTAGATTAAACCCCACAAACTTTAAAGCACAGTGAGAAATGATCCATCCTGAATTTAGTGGCATGTGGTGCCTGGGAGATGGAACAGAACAGAATGCGCACAGTAAATCTGCACACTGCAAAGCCAAGAGCTACAAACACACAGACAGGCAGGATTAAATTCATCTGAAATCCATGTAACCTGATGCACAAGTTTCTAATTGGGGAGGAATAATGAACTGCATGCTGCAAAACAACAAAAAAAAATCATCCCAGGGAGGATTCTGCCCAGGCCCAGACAGTGAGGCACAGCCAGGACCTGCTGACCCAGAATGGATCCATGATTTGGGTTGGGCACCACAGTCCTGAGCAGGGAAGGGAGGAGAAATAACGGTGGGTGATGCAGAGGTTACAGAAATGGCCTCAGAATCCCAGAGCTGCCCTGGAGAATGCTGGAGAGACAGGAGCAGGCTGGATGCAAAGGCAGAGAGCAGCACCCAGCACTGGGACATGCTGCCCAGCAGGGCCTGGCATTCCCAGCACCCTAGCTGAGGTTAGACATGCCTGACACTGATTTTTCATTAAAATTACCCTATTTTCAGAACAGCTGGGTGAGAACCTTTCCATCATTATTCTTCTCTTACAGTATCTGAGTACTTTGAGAACATTAATGCATTAATTTTTAAGGCAGCTTAACAGACAAGCCTCCACTCAGACAGAATCTGAGGAAGAAAATAATCTCAGTATCTGCTCATTTCAATGTTCCCCTTGTGTTCTGTTGATATTTCACTTCTCCATCATGAGCTGAACTTCAAAATTACAGAGCTCTGAGACCAACTGATCCCAAGAGGGCAGGTCAAGAGCACAGGTTAAGACGGTTCCCAGGAAACAGAAACCACCTTCAAAAAATCTGATTTAGCTTATTTATGGTAGCAGGAGAGGATGGGGAATTTGGGTTCCATTTCAGTCTCTTAGAAGGAACATGACCTGTAACACCAATCATTTCTCTGCCACTAAACAACATGTCCATGCAGAATTTGCTCTTTGAAGCCTCTACAACAATTAATGTGCCACAGGAGTCAGAGAAATCCCTTCCCTGCTGCAAGTCAAGACTCTGCTTCAAAGCTTGGGGACACCAGAGTGTTCTTAAGTAAGGAAAAGAGGGTCAGCACAAGTGTTTTGTTTTCAAGTCTGAGAAGGGACTTTACAGGTTTGTTGCAAGTTATAGCTCCAGGCACCAAATACCAAAAATGTTGTTCCAACTGTTGGAATCAGGGAGAAAGAAAAAACAAGAAGAGAAAACAGTGTTCTAGGCAAGAGCACAAGCTGCTGAATGAGCTGGGTTTAAAGTCTCAGCAGAAAATCATCATCTAACATGGATGGGAAGAAAGCACATCTGTCAAATAAACAGAGGGGCTTCAGCTGGAGCAAGAGGATGCTCTGAACTGCAGCAGAGAGCAACCAAAGGCACACTCCCTTCACCACAGAGTGACACAGCCTTCCTCTGAGCTGGCACAGACATCCTGAAAGGACTTGAAAGGAGGAGGATTCCCTGGAAACTGGGCTGTGAAGGGCTGTCCCTCAGGGAGAACAGACTGGTATCGCCCTCCACCAGTGCCCCAAGGTGTGAAATTCCTTCCTCAAAAGTGTCATTCCTACAAGTGAGGCATCAAAACTTTTCCAGACATCTCGCTTGATCAAACCTCATCCAGGTAAGGATTTAATTCCATTTGGCAGCCACAGCATTATCAGGAGTCAAGTACCAGTCAATCTTCCCTGTGAGGGTGGTGAGGCCCTGGCACAGGGTGCCCAGAGCAGCTGTGGCTGCCCCTGGATCCCTGGCAGTGCCCAAGGCCAGGCTGGACGGGGCTTGGAGCACCCTGGGACAGTGGAAGGTGTCCCTGCCATGGCAGGGGGTGGCACTTTAAGGTCCCTCCCAACCCAAACCATTCTGGGATTCTGTCACATCACACAACCAGGGAGCTGATCTAGCTGAATACTGACCCTACAAACTGTCTTAATTAATAGTATTTTTTGCTGCCAACTGTGTTAGCTCCCTACAGAGCCATGCAAGGCCAAAGTCACCAGAGCAGGGCTGGGACATCCACAGATGGCAAAAGCAAACTGCCCCTTCCAGGCCAGGAGGGAGCTTGGGCAGGGCTGGTGCCCAGCTGGGGCTGATCTAACATTTCTGCTCTTGGATAAACCAAGGCTTGTACCAGCAGAGCAGTACTTCCCCCCTTGGATGATATGGCTAACTAACATTGATTTATGTGCTCCAAACCCAGAACATTCCTTGGAAGTTAGATAAACCACACACAAATTGCAAGTAATGCTGGAAGGGTCTATAGAGCCTCTGTGTAGTTCTGGACAGAAATATTTATTGCATTTGGCGTGGAAGCTGCAGTCTGGGAGCATTGGGCAAAGAACACAACTGGGTGAGCACTGCAGCACCAGGGAGCAAGCAAATTCCATCTTTTCCTTTCCCAATAAATTATTCACAAAGGTGAACAGCTGTCACGCTGACATTTCAGATCTGAAATATAGTTAAGAGCAAGTTATAACTAAGGCAAAGAAAATGAATGTCAGAAAGTTTTTGTTTTTTCAAATTTCAGATAAGCTCTTTAGCCCTGGGGTTAATCAGAGCTCAGGAGCTCTGCTCCCAGTCCAACTTCTTCCCTGAAAAAAGTCTCTTTGTGCAGCCTGAGTGTAAACATGCACAGCAAGGGTATTTGTACTTAATGTAATTTAATGGGGCACACCTTTAATTCATTGCCCAGGGTAATCCAAATACCAGTGGTCCTTCACAGAATCTTTGTCTTCCTTTATTAAACAACACCAATTATCTTTTACCTTTTACTTTCACATGTGGTCCCAGCCAAGGGCTCTGTACTGCAGCCACAGAATCAGAGAATCACGGAATTGTTTGGGTTGGGTGGGAATCTCAAAGCCCATCCCATCCCACCCCTGCCAGGGCAGGGACACCTCCCACTGTCCCAGGCTGCTCCAAGTCCTGTCCAACCTGGCCTTGGGCACTGCCAGGGATCCAGGGGCAGCCACAGCTGCTCTGGGCATCCTGTGCCAGGGCCTGCCCACCCTCACAGGGAAGAATTCCTTACAATATCTAACCCAAATCTCTCCTCTGCTAGTTTAAAACCACTCCCATTCTTGTCCATGTAAAAAAAAACCACTCTCCTCTGTTTTATAAGCCCCCTTTAGGCACTGGAAGGGGCTCTAAGATCTTCCTGGAGTCTTCTCTTCTCCAGGCTGAACAGCCCCAGCTCTCCCAGCCTGGCTCCATGGAAAGACTTTATGAATACACACAATAGCTGCTTCAAAAGGTAAAAATATTTCAAGTACAGGAGGCTGGCTGTCAGCAACAGTGCTGAGCTGGATACCAGTGCCTCTGGGTAAAAGCTGTTCTTTCCACAGCCAGCACCATTTCTCTTATTTCCTCTCTCTGCAGAGCAGTTAAATATTTAACAAATTTAAGCATTTTATGTTCTCAAGCAGAAGCAGAGAAGTTGTGTCTTGCTCACAGCCACAAAACCCACGAGATCCAAGAGCATCCCCCAAAGGCCTCAGCTCTCACATCAACAGGAATTAAAAGGCAGGAGAGAGAGGGAATCAGGCACTGGCTGGCCCAGCCCTGGGGTTTCTCCATAGCTCCTCCATACGTGTCCAAATCCCCAAGACAAGACTGAAGGCACATCCCAGGGAAGTTTACTTTGCATCAATTCCACAGGCACTGGAAGCGGACACGCTCCGCACACCCCCGCACAAACAGGATGTAGCTCCTGATGGAAATCTGTTTTGTAATCAAAATCTTGATTGCTTCATTTGTGGGGAGAGGGAAGGTGGATCAGAAACATAAACATACACAGAAATTATACAGCTATGGATTCCAAGTTCAAATAGGAACCCACACAGATTATATTCCGAGAACAAGGAGCAGCCAGAACATCCCCAGCCACGTTCTGTGACAGAATCAGACACCTGCAGCTGCACACTGCTTACTAAAAATTAAACTCTGCACCATTTATCTGCCTGCCAGCAGATATTTACCAAGTACTGGGACTGCCTTTCCTTCCCTTGACCCAAAAAGAGAAGTTATATTTAGAATCTGTGCTTTTATTTCACAGACTCCAGGATGTGCCATGGCCTGTGCATCCTGCCAGCACTTCAAACCTGAGCAGCAGAGCTCACAGCCCATACTGGGATTACTGGGCTCAGGCTGGGGAGGACAGGGCTCATGGTGCAACTGCCAGGAGAACTGGGACGTAAAAGAGATTATGGCAGGGGCATTAAGACAAAATTTCCTCTGAGCTGCATGGACAGATCATGGCCAGGCAGTCAGGAACAGGAGCAGTGTCACTGCTATGGATAAATGAAGCATTCAAGGAGGGAGGGTTTCACAGAACCATGGGATGGTTTGGGTTGGAAAGGACCTTAAAGCCCATCTCATTCCAACCCCCTGCCATGGGCAGGGACACCTTCCACCAGACCATGCTGCTCAGAGCCCCAGAACAGAATCCAGTTACACCATGTGTCTCATTCCTTCAGACATTCCATGTGCAGGGCTGAGTGTCTGTGTTGGGTTTGTCTCCCTTCCTCAGCCAAGCAACAAGAGACCAAATAAATTTGGGAGCACCAGGGGAAGAAGAGGCTCTGCTGGCCTTTTGGATCCCTCAGAAACTGCTGTGTTACAGCAGCACAAGGGTGTCAGCTGTGTCCAGCCCTCACACACCAGGGACAGGCCTGCAGCCTGTGCCCCAGCCACACTTTTCCAGGTTATACTCACCCATCTGCTCCACAATCTCAGGTGGGAAAACTCGTGAAGCAAAAGCTCTTCGGAAGATATCTGAGAATTCTTTATCCAGGCCTCCAATGCCCATTTTCTCAAAATTCCAGTCAGGGTTGATGATTGACTGCCTGTTCTCCTTGGTCTTTGATTTACCTGCAAAAGCCAAGAAATGGTTTCAAACACACAGCCCAGCAGACCTGCAGCACACACAGGAACAGACACCAGAACAGCTCTGCAGGTCAGACCCCATCCCACAAACTCCATGCTCAATTTCAAACACTGGCCAGGGGGACACACTGTGACAAGGACACAAGGACAGGAACACCAGAGACCCAGCTTGGTAAATGATTCCCACCCTTCCAACTGCTCAGTTCAGGGGTTTCTCCAGCCAGCTGTTGTTCCTGTGTATTGAAGAATCCACAGAAGATTTCTCTGCCACAAATTCACCCAGGTGCCCCTGGACCCACGTAACCTCAGCACCCAGCTCACGTGGCTGCTGCCAGAATCAGCATCCACCCTGTCCCAGGCCAGCTGGGGTGACAACAGCTTTGTCCTGCATCCTCCTCTGTCCTGCCTTTCCCAGTCCCAGGCTGCTCTTCCCAGTGCAGCAGCAGCTCCACACTGGAACCCTGGTTCCTCTCTGTCTTCTCTCTTCCTCCCACACCCTCTGACAGACAAATGGACCTGCAGGTGCAGCAGTTTGGTTGTACCTTCAGTACAGGTACAGAATGATGGACGCTCTGCTCTGTTCATATCCCTCCAGAACAATATGTGATCATTCTCAGCAGCCACGTTTAACAGCTCCTAACAACAGGAACACACTGCAAGATGGATGCAGCATTCCCTTGGTCCTGCCTGGGATCTGGGCCCTCTACAGCCACCAGTTTTACCCAGGTCAGGAGAGCTCTTCCTCCCACACATCATTTACAGTTCTCTGTACTGAATCTCTCCTGCCATTTCCTGCCCCAGTCCCTGAGCTCAGTCAGAGCCAGCTTGGGCACCTCATTGCTCCAGCCTTTTCCCAGCTTATTCAATAATTACAATGAGCAGCAAAGGCCCAGCAGAGATTCCCACTGAACTCCACTGACATCAGCCATTTCCTCCTTCCCTTTCATCACTCAATGACTCATGCAAGGACCTTCTCTCCCACAGAAATCTGTTTTGATTCTTTCTTAAGAAACTTTGACAAAGAACTTTGCTGGAGGAGCTTTGACAATCAGCCCATGTCAGCCCTGCTGCCAGAGCTTTCTGATTGCTGTAATGAACTCCAGTAGGATCATGAGGCAGGACTGCCCTTAGACAAGACAGGCTGGCCCTTCCCAGTGTATCACCCTCTTCCTCTAATTTAATGTTTTATTACCGTTTCTGTTGATTTTTTCTTTACAGATCTCAGGTTCTAAGACCTGCACCTCTCCAAACCTTCTCCAGAATCCCTCGGAAAGGAGCAGCACACTCATCACTCAGTCCCCAGATACTGGAGCAATTTGCAGCAAAGTTACACAGAACAATTCCTTCACAACTCAGAAGAAACAAGGCCAGTCCTGGCAAACCATCACAGTTCATTGTCTGGTCCACAACCTCTTCCAGAGGCACTCCAGACCCCTGAGCACAGGTCTGCAGCCTTTTAACCACCTCCCTTCCCTGCTGCTGCTGAGCCACTGGCATCACAGCCTCACAGAGCTCCCCACTCCCTCTGCAGAGGAGCTTGGGAGTACTCAGAGTGTTCAGGAAGCAGAAAACAGGCACAAATGCTCCTGGAAGGATGCTGGCAAACCCATGTAGTCTCACCTTAGGTTTATTCAAGCTACAAACTAGCACTGACGCTTTTTATCAGTCAGATCAACTTTCCACGTGGCTTTCAGCACCCTCAGCTACCAGAGAAACACACAGATATCTGACAACCCAGAGAAAAAGCAAAGACACTGCCAATTATCTTTAACTACTGCAGAAATGGGATGTTTCCTCAGACTTGCACAGTGCTTTAAGGGTTGGCTCTTAATGGTCTTCCCAATGGGGGCCATTCCCACCCCAGAACCCCACAGAATCACAGAGATCACAGAGTCACAGGTGGCTTTGGGTCGGAAGGGACTTCAAAACCCATCCAGTGCCACCCCTTGCCATGGGCAGGGACACCTCCCACTGTCCCAGGTGGCTCCAAGTCCCATCCAACCTGGCCTTGGACACTTCCAGGGATCCAGGGGCAGCCACAGCTGCTCTGGGCACCCTGTGCCAGGGCCTGCCCACCCTCACAGGAAAGAATTCCTTCCCAATATCCAATCCTAGCAAACAACAAGTGTGCATTTTGCTGCTCTATTCCACAAGCTCTTCTAAGAGGTATTTCAAGTTCAGCCAGATAATGAATGAGCAGCAAGAGTCCAGGAAGTACAGCAAACAGCAGCTCTGTGTGAGCTCAACCAGACTCTTTAATCCTGGTCTAAACACATCTGGAATCAATATTTCAATTCCAAGGGCAGCAAAACAAACAAACAGGAACATGCCTCTGGGTAAGATGCCAGGGACAGCCCAGCAGCACTTGGGACACAGAGCACCTACAGCCCTGCAGGGAGCACCAATCCACAATTCCCCTGTGTTTATTATCCCAGTGCTGCACTCCAGCTTTTAGGTCAGACCCCTCAGCCAGGGCTGTTCCTGCTCCCACAGAGCTTGGCCTACACTCCCCCCTTCTGGCTGCACCTCAGCACAGTAAAATTCTTGCAGATTGGATTAAAACCTCTTCCAATGGTTTCATAACACAATTTTATGCTAAACAGAACAAACAGAATTGGCTTTTAAAAAAATTATTACAATTCTTTTCTATTGAAATAATGCAGGCCCTTTACCGAAGGCAGAGCTCAGTGACACTCACTTCACTTTCATCTCCTCTCTCACAATTTAATTATTCAGAACTTTACAATCCCCCAGAGACCAACAAAGCACATTAAGCAGCTCTGCCTCAGATCAATGAGGAGATTAAATGAAGTACCAATTTGACAGAAGTAAATTGAGGCACAAGAAGCTCTTTTGCCTTGTCTGAAGACAATGAAACAGAATCCTGGGGAAGGTCCCTGTTCCCAATGCAGCAGCTCTCCCACAGGACCACACGTGCCAAGAGGGAGATGGCAGCTCATTACATGGCTCTGAATATTAACCAGGTACAATCCCCTGCTGACATAACCCTCAGTGAACAGGGTTATTTCACACTGCCCCCAGCTGTCCTGGCAGCAGAGTGAAACCTGAGCGGGTGTGATCCCACAGTCACAGGTGGGAACTCACTGCCCTGCCCCTGCAAGTTCCATTTGGTGCTATTAACAGCTGTGCCCTCGTTAGGATGCTTAATTACAGGCATCAGCCCACAGAGCTGTGTTAGTGTGGCATTCACATTTTCTGAAAAATCCCTTTGCCCAGGATTTTTCTCCTGGGAAACTGAGAAGCCTCAAAGAAAAAGGAAAACAATTCTTATCCCATTTGCTTCTCCTGTGTTTTGCTCCTTTGGAATGTGTTTGGACATTGTTCACCCACAGGTGATTGTTTCATTGGATTCTGGTCTGAGTGTTTTGACTCAATGGCCAATCAGGGCCAAGCTGTGTCAGGATTCTGGAAGGAGGCATGAGTTTTCATTATTATCTTTTTAGCCTTCTGTAAGTATTCTTTCTGTATTCTTTAGTATAGTATATTTAGTATAGTTTAGTATTCTTTAATATAATATAGTATCATAAAATAATAAATTAGCCTTCTGAGAACATGGAGTCAGATTCATCATTCCTTCCTGCCATGAGGGTCCCCACAAATACAATAAGTTAGGGTTTCAGCACAGGCTGAGTGCTCAGACCCAAACTCTGGTGAGGTGCAAGGTGTGGTTACACAACAGCCTCACATCCTCCCACTGCACAGGAAGCAGCTACAGGACACGAAGTCCCAGCCCCAAACGTGGCCCTTGAGGGCAGCATCAAACCTCAGCCCCTGCCACAAGCTCCTGCAGTGCTGGATGAGCTGAATTCTCCTTTCCTCAGTGGCTGCTCCCCTCAGATGGTTTATTCCTGTAACAAGTACTCACAGCACTGAGCACTTCCAGCCAAGCAGAGCTGTGCTTTGCAGCCTGTTACAAAAATAAACCTCATGGCTCCCTGAGCCCCCTCCCAGCAGCCTGCACCTGCCACTCCTGATCTGTGCAACAGCAGCAGCAAAAGGAGGAGTGTCCCTAGCTCATGGATTCTGGGAGGAAGGAACAAAACAGGGAAGAAAAACAAGAAAAAATTAAAGTAAAAGTGTGTGTTTGGCCTTGAATCACAGCCAGGGAGGGCTCTGCAGCTGAAGCTTGGAAACAGTCACCCAGCTCATACCACTGGGACAGCCAAAGGAAGAGCATGTGTCCCTGGTCCCCAGGAAACCCCCACAGTCCCAGGGCACACAGAGCCACTGCAGGGAAGGGCCTCACTGCCCTCTCTGGGGCCCAGGTCCCACCACTCCAACTGGTGCCTCTATGGAAAACTCGAGATCCACCCAACCCCTACAGCAGCTTCTTTCTAAAGGAATGTGTGGAAGACACACCAATTATTCCCCAATGTCTTTGATGGCCAAGTGTGATATTGTACACAGGGATTTGTTTTGTTGAGGTTTTAGAAACTGTCTGTTTAAATCAGTTCCCAGGTGTGTGAATAAACTCCTGGAAGCAGTTCCACACAACCCCCAGTGCTGTTCTGCAGCTCCCTTGGCATTCCAAAGAGCAGGACTTTGACATTTTGACCACACATTTAAAAAGCTCTCAATTTCCTAATCCCTTCTCTTTTAATTAAATTTAATGGTAGAGCTGTTGGCTTGTTACTGTCCCTGAAAAGATCATTCTCTGATGTTTGAAGAGTTAAAATATTTCAAACAGCTGCTGTCTGCTGGATCTACTGGTCCATTTGGCCCTGCTAATCTAAGCTTAGGAGTGAAGACAAACAACAACCTTCAGGCAATGAAGTCTCCTGGGCCTGAAAAGCAGCAGATCTCAAGCATTATTTCTCTGTGGGTGCAGGAACTCACCAATCAGATTGAGAGAGGAGTTCTCAGCTTTCTCAAAGGCAACTTGGCTGTTTCCAAGAACCAAACCAACCTCGATCTGCAAAGGGAATGGAAAGAAATAATTACATTAATTACCATTAGACCCAGCTTCAGATTGCTCCTTTGGTATCTCCAAGAACATCTCAGAAGGCAGGAAAAAAGCAGCAAAAGCTCCACTTCAAAAGTCCCTGAAAAGAATGAAAAATACCAACCCCTCCTCTAAAACAAACACCACTGAATGGAGAAGCTCACCAGGTACAACAACCTGGCTCTTAAAAGTTACTGGTTTAGTTCAAACCCAAGTATTTTATTTCAGCAAGATCTAGCAAGCAAAGGAGAAAATAAAATCCTGTCCTTTTTACAGAAGGAAATACTAAAACTGGACATATGTGGAAGACAAAAAAACTCAAGAGAGGCTGTTTCCATGAATTAGTACTTAAAGACCAAAAGGCTACTCCTGCATCCTCCCCAGCTCTGTAGTTTAGTGGAGGCTGCACTGCACTGCAAACAAGGCTCTTTGTCTCCTCTGACACAGCAGATGAGCCAGATGTGTGACCTCTCCAAAGGCAGGTCACCTAAACTGCCCTTGGTAGCATGACCTGGTAGGACTTGCAGCTCTGCAGTCCCCAAGGACAGGAGTTCCTGGGAGCTCACCTTCTGCTTTTTGCTTGTTCCAGACTCCCCTTTGAGAATGCTGGGGTCCATGGCTTCCATGTCCTTCACCAACAGCCCAAAGAGCTTGTCATTAAAGCTGAACACCAGCTGTGGAAAGGGAAAACAAATCTCATAAAAAAAGCTAAAAAGGATTCTGACAAGACTACTGAGATCTGAAGGGAGAGAGGCCTGAACACCAAGTTAACCACCCAGCAGCTCCCCTGGAGTTATTTTCCTGTAAAGCTCTGGAGTGCTGACCATGTCCTCTCCCTGCCCCAATATAAGAGTAACAGACCTAAAGTTGCAGAACATGAAGTCAGCTGGAGAAACTCAAAGAAAAATTCTCCTTCCAAGAAAATCATCTATTCCCCCCCACCACTTCTCCCCAGCTCAATTTTCTGTACCATCTGATGACATTTTCCTCTCACTTCAATAATTGGTGCTAGTCATGGGGAACAATTTAGCTCAAAATTTTCAGATCTTTTGCATTTCAGCTTGACAAGGACACTTCAGGAACAGTGCTAATGAGAGACAGAAAGAATGTAATGAGAAGCAGGGTCTCACAGAAAACCAGCCTTCCTCCCTTTCCTTGAGTTTGTATTTCCAACTAGCTTAAGATTCAGACCCTGCAAGGTGTGAATACTATGAGAGACCAACCCTGACCTGTTTTGAGAACAAGGCAAAGCAGAGGCTATCACACAGGGCTTTGCAGGGGCTGAAGCCCAGCTGCAGACCCCTGCAGGCTCAATCACAGGGACATCAGCTTTCCAGGGTCCCCAAGGAAAATAATTCATCCCTGTTTTGCTACTTAAGTCTCTAGAGCAGCAATAATTCATGGAATCCCAATGTTTGGGCTGGAAAGGACCCTAAAGCTCATCCAGTGCCACCCCTGCCATAGCAGGGACACCTTCCACCACTCCAGGCTGCTCCAAGCCCTGTCCAACCTGGCCTGGGACACTTGCAGAATAATAAAATACACTGCACTTAGGAGATGCCACTGAGAATGAATTAAACCTGGTGTTTGTCTTGATCTTACAAAGAAGGAGACAAAACTGACTTCCCAAAATATTCCAGGAGTTGCTATGCTCACATCCAACCAGGCCCTGGGATTTTCCTCACAGATTTAGGATAGGGCAGATTCTAAACCCCTCTGCCCATGCTCTTAGTGATAAGTCACAATGGTTTTACTGTTCATAAAGACATCCTTCTGATGCCTTGTGAAGGCTGACCAAGAACAGAGACTAGAGGAGCTAAAGAACAAAGCAGGGATTTATTAGGAGACCTCAATAGATCCACCTTGGGCAGCACAAGAGCCCAGCCAAGGCTACACCCCAGGTGAACCCAAAATGGTCACAAAATGTGTCACTGGTCACAGGGTCTCATACTTATTTATAATTTCTGCTCCATTTGCATATTGGAGTTAATTGTCCAATTCCAGCTCCAGCCCATGCAGTCCCATCCTTGTTTTTCTCTCTCCAGCCCATGGTGTTTGTGCTCTTGGGCCTGAGATCTGGATCATTTGTCCTTGGTCCCCAGCTAGAGAAGGAATTGTTTTGTCTCCCTGCTCTGTGCAGAGAGCTCATCATCCCCTCATATGAAGCCCAGACCCACACACTAAAGCAGCACAGAACCTGAAAAATATAAAAACTAAAACCTGAGGCATCACTTCACACAAGGAACAATTCCAGCCCTCACCCAGCCTCTGCAGAGCTCTTGGCACCCTCAGATGGTCCCTCACAAGCCTACAGGAGGTGTTTCAGCCCAGTGTAGCCTCAAAGCCCCAGAGCACAGCCCACCTGCTGGCCCACAGAGAAGGCCTGGCTGTTGAACTGCTGGATAAACTCTGCAGCCATCTTGTCTGTGTCGTAGGGGTTGGAGTCAATGTTCTTCTTCTGCAGGAAGTCGATCTCGATGGTCATGGTGCCAATGCACTGCTTGGTCTTGTCAAAAGTGTACAAGGAAACTGAAAAAACCCAAGAAACAGCACATTTAAGGACAGCAAGGTCCCCCCAGTGTATTGAACACGTTTGGCAATACACACCCTTGAGAATTTCACTCGGTAAAACCGAATATATTAGTTCTGCTAGAGACCCTTATTTCTCTTAATCCATGTTCAACTATAAGCTCAAAAATACAGTAAAATTTTCACTGAAAAGTCCCATTTTTCACTGAAAATGCCTGCATTGCTCTAAAAACTCTTAGTTAGCCTTTAAAACAGCTCAAATACCACACAGACTTTGGGGGATGAGGACAATGAAAGCAAATGCAGACATGCTATGTTCCCACATGGCTGTATCTCCACCAAGGGTTTGGACACATCTCCAGGAAGCCCAAAAGCAGCTTTAAGCGTTGCCTTGCCCAAAGGCAGTGACAAGAGGCCATCACTGGTTTTCTGTGGCAACAGGTTGCTGAGCTTTTCTGCAGATGAGGCAGCAGAAAGTGAATTACTGCACATTCAAATGCAGCAATGCAATCTGTCAGCCCAAAACAAAGCACATCATCAACTACCCTTCACCCCTGACACTGAGGAAACACCCACTACCCCAGAGGTGACCTTGGGCCCATGCTGACTTTTCCAGGTTTCCTTCAGTGATGCAGAATCCCCTGAACAGAAAGCCAAGGGGCAGAGAAGGCACTGCACAGCCACTGCCACCTTGATCCCACAGGCACAGCACATGGGAAACAAGAGACCACTCAGGGTGGAAAGAGGATGGAAAGGAAAGAGCAGCACAACCCACAGCTCCAGGGACACTGCCCAGCACGGGTGGCCCAAGGGCAGGACCTCACAAACAAGGCAGGCCCAGCAATGCAGAAAGCAGCCCAACGATTCTCCAGAAGACTGAGGAACATTAAAGGTTTGCTTTGAATCTGGAGAAGAAAGAGCAGTAAGGATAAAGTAGGAGGAGGGGAATGTGGGAAATCACTCCCTCGGTGATTTCCTGTCCAGCCCTTGGCAGCAGAATGGCTCCAGAACAAACCTGCAGATGCTGAGGTGTGATGGCAACACAAGCCCCCAGCATGGGCTGCTCCAGGATTGTTCACATGAAGGGAACAAGGAGAGCCTGTCTCCTGCTGCAGGTGTGAGCAGAACACACAGCACACACCCCAAACATCCCTCCTGGCATGGGCCACCCTGGGAGGAGCTGCCACAGACAGATCTTCCAGGAAACAGGGATAAAGATGAAAACACTACACTGTTTCCTGATCTACTGCACTGAGTTCTTTCAAAAGGGGTACAGCAGCAGGGTGATTCCTTTGGGCCTGCAAGCAAACACCAGGAGCTCCTCTCACCTTACAGGTCACCTCTGAGCTGTTTCCTTCTCCCTGCTGAACCTCATGGCTTTGTCAAATAAAAGTTTCTGGAATATCAGTCCCTGGATTTGGTCACATCACAGGCTTGAGGTGTCAGCAGCCCTTACATCCAGGACTGAGTGCTGAGGGGAACCCCCAGCATGGGGCTGCAGCAAACCCAGCAGAGTACAGCACCAGCCCCAAGAGCCTGGAATGTCCCAGAGAGAGGCTGGGAATGCAGCAGGGACCTCCTGGCTCTGGGAAGGCAGCAGGAACCTCCCTGGGGTGGGAAGGCACAGCCTGCCCTGGCTCCAGCTGGGCATCTCTACTGGGAACACAGGAGCTGGTGCAGCTGGAGTGCATGGAAGGCAGGACAGACACATCTATCAGGGCACTCTGCCTTCCCACCAGGAAAACCAATCACCTGGAAAACCTTTACTGTATCATCAGGGCCTCAGCAGGACTCATCATTGCTCCACAGAGCTGTGGGCTACATTCACACTGACACTTAAAACACAGCTTCCACATTATCAGGGGAGCAGGACAAAGCAGGAGCCCTGGGAAATCACTGGCTTTGTGAACACTTCTCCCTACCTGCAGAATGCTTTTACAAATCCCTTCCACCCAGCACGGAGTCAGATGACATTTAGTCACTCTGCACAGAATCACTGCATTATTTTTGTTAACACAGGCTCCCACGTAGCTGGAAGGTTTACAGCAAAGCCCAGGACAAGGACAGTCACAAACTGCTCTAAGAGCTGATCACACAGAATATCAGTGCTTCTTTCCCCAAAAGACCTGAGTACTGAAAAGCATTGATCTTTTAGCGAGTTGGCACATGATCAGCCAAACAAGGGTGAGAAACAAATTAATTTATGACTCTTCCCTTGTTATAGGTCCTTCTTCAGTTAAAACAAGACCAGCAGGCAAAAAAAAAAAATNAGGCTCAATCACAGGGACATCAGCTTTCCAGGGTCCCCAAGGAAAATAATTCATCCCTGTTTTGCTACTTAAGTCTCTAGAGCAGCAATAATTCATGGAATCCCAATGTTTGGGCTGGAAAGGACCCTAAAGCTCATCCAGTGCCACCCNATCCACCAGTTCTTCAAACATTTCCAGGAATGGTGACTCAAGCACTGTCCTGGGCAGCCTGTTCCAAGCCTTTACAACCCATTCTGTGAAAAAATTCTCCCTAATAGCCAACCTACACCTCCTCTGGCACAACTTGAGACTGTTTCTTTTCATCCTGTCCCTTTTCTCCTGGGAGAAGAGACCAAGCTCCTTTCCAGGTCACTGTATGGAGCAGGAAGGTCTCCCCCAGCATTCTTCTCCAGGTTAAAATCCTGGTCTGTGGGACATCCAGAGAGGCAGAGACACTCACTCCAGCTGTCCCTACAAACACATCAGACTTCACATCTGACTACTGACCTGTGCTCACGGGGCTGCTGAGACCCCAGGGCTGGGAAAACAAACAGCCAGGAGGCAGCTTCCCCAGGAACACCTCACACCCACAGTGTCTGAGGTTGGAAATGGGGGTATGAATTCCATTGCCATCTGTCAGAGCTGGGGCAGCTGGCTTTTCAAACCAAGACACACAGCCACACACTCCTCAGGCTCAGCCCTCCTCATCCTGACACAGGATGCAGCCATCAGCTCTGGCCACGGTCCCAAAGGAGGGAATTCCCTGGACCACTGTGAGCTACTCCAGAGGCAAAGCAGTGGCCTCTTGAACAGTGTGCAGCAGTGCAGAGAGCAGGATCCCAGCAAGGCAGAGGAGGAGCTGCCCTCTCCAAGAGCACAGAGGTGATTCCTGATGGTCCAAAGAACAAATGTGATCCATTACCTGGACCTGCTGTAGCAAAGAACACAGAGACCCTCCTGTAACAAGCTGCTACCACGAGTCTGGCCAGCATTCCAGCAGCTACAGACAGGATCAACAGCTGCATCTGGAGCTGACAGTGATCCAAGCAGAGGGAATGGTGACACACAGCACAAAGGGACAAAAGAGCTAATTGCTCTCCTCCAAACATTCACCAAGGCTTGCAAGTCTTGAGGAAGACTTGAAATAGGAATAGAGATTCACCTCAGCCCTTCACCTTGCTGCAGAATATTCTGGTCAGTTACTGGTGCAAACATCAGTGCTGCTCCCAAAGCTCAGCACTGCAGGACACACTGCTGCTCCTGGCACTAGAACATCCCAATTCATTCCAATGCTGGTGCCAAGAAATTCCCCAAGGATAAGAGCTGTCCTCTGTTAGTGGGAGTGCTCTCCAGAGACCCAGAACAGGCTATCCAGAAGATGTTCAATGTTCATATCTGCATGTGGACGCTGACATCCCACACAGAGCCAGGCTGAGATACCTGCAGGTATCTGGAGAAACTGCCAAAACAGCCTGCCCAGGTCTGGAAAACATTAAAAGCAGAAAAGCTGCAGAGAGGAGAGAAGCTGCTTCACTAACAAGGGCCTCACATCACCTGGAAAAGGACTGGACATCTGTGAGCTCCCAATTCAGTTTCCCTTCAGGATGGAAACATGAATTCAGCTTTATGAACACATCCCAGTCACCCTCACTGACTCACCATCGATCTCCTGGCCGATGGAAAGGCCGGCCCATTTCCTCTGAAAAACAAGACAAAAAGGTCAGAACACCTGTCCTGCACAACACCTGCCCCTCAGAACAAACACCTGTCCCTCAGAACAAACACCTGCCCTGCAGAACAGCTGCCCTCTTGAAGGCAGCCTCCTCACCCAGAGGAGCAGGATCCCCTGGAGAACCTTCAGCAGCAGAAAAAAGGGGCAAAATGGAATATCCCAAAGACCCCCAAATTAACAGGAAACAAGTCAAAAACATTGAATAATCTCTCCAAATAATTCTTGTGACCTCAGAAGGTTGTTCTGTCCAACCTCCTTCAGGTTGCTGGTCACCCCCCACCATTCTGGAGGCAGAAGCTGTGGTGCTGGACGGGGCTTTTTGTCCTTCTGCTCATTTCCTACCAAAGCCCAAGTTCACAGCACTCAGAGGTACCAGAATGGCTGTTATACACCCCATGAGCATTTTAAAAGCTTGTTCTAATGTGCTTCAAGGTACAATATTACCTGAACCAGTAAGAATGAAACTGTTCAAATCCTTTAGGTCCCTTGGAAATTCCTTTAGAAAGGCTTGTGCTGCATGGAACTGCAGAAGTGGGAAATGGTTCACAAATTATGTGACACAAGAAAATCTATAACATTTACAATTCCAACACTTCTGGCTTGATGACTGCAAAGATGTGGTTTTCCCAGTGGCTGCTGCTGTGTTACAGACTGGCTGCAGTGTGTTCACAGCCCTCATCACAGCCTGTGCCATGTTCACAGCCCCTCAGGTATCAAATAGAGGCACCAGGCACACGTGTAGGTGTCGTTACAAACAGCTCTGGGGAGATCACATTTCAAAACCTGTAGTTTATGGTCATTTGTATGTGCCTTTTTGTCTGGGAGAAGGAACACAATAACTTTGCTTACAAAGTGAACATTTCCTCCTTTACGCCCTCTTCAATATCCACAGAATGTCCTGAGCTGGAAGGGACCACAAAGGACCATCCAGCCCAGCCCCTGCCCTGCCCCACACCCCAACAACCCCACCCTGTGCATCCCTGGGAGTGCTGTCCAAAGGCTCCTGGAGCTCTGGCAGCCTCAGGGCAGTGCCCATTCCCTGGGGAGCCTGGGCAGTGCCCAGCACCCTCTGGGGGAAGATTTGTCAGGATCTTCTCTGTGGCAAGAGATACAGCTCAACACCCATGCTCACTTGGCTGGTTTCTGCTAAAGTTTATCATCACTGTGCAGCAATTTGTGTTTTAGGCTCTCAGGATACAAAATTTGTCACAGCTTTCAGTGTTAAGAGCCAAGATTACCACAGAATAAGGGTGGTCAAGACCTCCATGTGAATAGTGAGTGTCCAACAAAGAGATGTTCTGGAGGCCTCAGAGCACAGACATCCCTGAACAGGAGCAGTAAACACACAGCTGGGGTGAGACTGACTGTAACTATCTGAGGCTCTGGGAAATACTGGGAATTTTAAAATTAAAACCAAGTATCAGGAATGCCCCAATGCTCAGAGAGCTGAAACAGCTCTGCTGTGGAGACTGGCTGAGGGAATGGGGGTTGTTCAACCTGGAGCAGGCTCTGGGGGATCTCATTGTGGCCTTTCAATACTTAAAGTGGGCCTAAATCCTTTTAAGGGGACAAACTTTTTAGTAGGGATTGCAGCAAAAGAAAAAGGGGAAGTGGCTTCAAACTAGAAGAGGGTGAATTCAGACCAGGTGAAAATGGTAAAACCTTGCCCAGAGAGGTTCCAGGGAACATTCAAGGTCATATTGGACAAGGGCTGTAGACACAGTGGTCTGGTGGGAAATGTCCCTTTTCAGACAGTCTTTAAAGGCCTCTTCCAACCCAAACAGCTCTATAACCCTATACACCAAGCCTCCACCTCCCAGAAACTGCAACACTCCCTGCACAGCCCCTTCTCCAAGGGGAGCACCAGGCCTCACCCCTTGGCAGATGGGCTCTCCTGGCTCCACAACAACCAGCAACACACAAAAATCAACCCTAGACCTGAGAGAACTGACTTGAACAGCACCAACATCTCCTGCTGGGCACTTTGGGCATCACAAACCACAGCCAGACACTGGTGAACATAACATCACTCACTGGGACAGACCCAGTTCCAGCAGCACATCAAAAGGTAAAATGTCATTTGGGGGCTTGTGCCAAGATGTGCTGAGAAAAAAAATCTCCTGTGTTTGCAACACAGAGACTGGACTCTGGAGCAGTGAGTGGCAGGGAGATATGAAAGTACTGAATCAGAGACAACAACTGCTGCAGGTTCATGGGATGAGACAGCATGAGCAGTGAAAAGCTACAAGCTTCATTTTTCAATTTAAAGTTAATTGTATTCATTATTTATTCCAACCATCATTTAACATCTGATGATGACTTAATTAAGAAAGAGGAGACAAAGGGGTTTGGGGGGTTTTTATATTCATTTCACTGCACTTTTCATCTAGAAATACTAACAAATGACTGAATGTGGTCAATAAAATTTCCAGCAGGTCTTAAAACTGAAAAATACAGCAAATAAACCCTTTAAAGTCAAGGGGAAATGGGGAACAATAAAGATTCACAAGGAAGGGCAGATATTGCTTAGACTTTTCATTTTCAATAGCTTCTTTCTGGTGGATTTTTAAAAGGTTAAATTACACATTTTCCAGTATCTTTATCCCTCTATGCACTAAAAATATATCAAAGCAATATAAGTATGGTCACTTCAGTTGCAGTATGAGTATCCTTGAACTTCTGCTGGCAGAAATCAAATTTGCAGTACACATTTATTCCAATTAGAGAACTTATCTTCAATCCTGATCCCAAAAAGAGATTTTGCTTATTCTGTAGCAGAGTGGAAAGCCCAACCATCCCATACCTGGGGCAAGCTGAAGGCGATGCTGCCAGGGACAACCGAGGGGTGGGTTCTCAGCGTGAAGATGTACTTGTGGTTGGGAGAGGTCTTCACCACAACATGTCTGGAACAGAGATCAGTATTTTACTTGGATGTGTACCAGGAGGGTATTGCATTGTTCACAGGGCTGCAGGAGCTCAAAAGAAACACCCAGCTTATCTCTAGGGCTACACAGGAAAACCAAAAGCACTGGAGGCACAGCCTGACTCAGACACGCAGCAGGGTGACAGAGCCCCCCACCCTCACTGGTACAATGTGATCTCAAAGCCCAACTGCAAGACTTCGCACCAAAAATCAATATTTACATCCCCCCATCCTTTACTTCAGGATTGCACTGTACAAATGAGAGAGAACCAAAGCACAACCACAAACACCACAGCTAAAAATCAACACAGGTTTCACATCTCAAGCATTAACACCAGAGCACCAATATTTTACCTCCCATACAAGCACCATCCCCAGCAATGATGACAACAAGAAGTAGATGCAAAGCCCATACAGGGATCTGAGTGTATTGTTTAGAAATTTGATAGTAGAAAAAAATGGGAGGAATTTCTGTACAAGAAGTAAAATTACACATTTCTGATTTTACTTAATCCCTGGGGCTGTTCCTCCTGGCACAGGCGACCAGCTGATCTTGAACTCAGACAGCATCTGTGTAGCTGGAAAAACAGCATCAGTGTTGGAAAGTGGCCCTGTGGGAAAGGACCTGGGGGTGCTGATGGACAGCAGTTGAACAGGAGCTGATGTGTGCCCAGGTGGGCAAAAAGGCCAAGGGCACCTGGCCTGTATCAGAAACAGAGTGGCCAGCAGGCCCAGGGCAGGGACTGTCCCTCTGCCAGAATAAATCAGCAGACTCCATCTTCTTCATGGTGGAAAAACCTTCCTCTTTATTCACATAACTGGTTTTTATACAGTTTTACAGACCTCGTGTGACTCCAACTGGTTAGTAGCTTTCTTGCCAGTTACTTTATTGGTTAGCAACAAGTTGGCATTCTGTATTTATTGATCACTCAAACCCCCAGGGTGTACTTGCAGGAAAAGTTGTTTATAAGAGATGGTTCTCATTTTACTATCTAACAGTATAAAAACAGTTTATACAGGTGCTAGCTGTTTTTCACCCAGGAATAGATTGTTATGTTGATGAACTGTTCACACCAGGATTCCTTTCACATGGGAACTTGCAAAGTGCTACCTTGACAAGGCCAGCCACTGATTTTAGGAGAGCAGGCTTGATTTTATGAGGCCTTTCTTTACAATTTTTCTACCTTACTGCAATACTGGTGAGGCCAAACCTCGAGGACTCAGGTCAGTTCTGGCTCCTCACTGCCAGGAAGACATTGAGGGGCTGGAATGTGTCCAAGGAATGGAGATGGGGAAGGGTCTGGAGCACCAGGAGTGGCTGAGGGAGCTGAGGGGCTCAGCCTGGACCTTCTCACTCTCCACAACTCCCTGACAGGAGAGGGCAGCCAGGATGGGAGGGGGGTTGGCCTCTGCTCCCAGGGAACAGGATGAGAGGAAATGGCCTCAAGATTGCCAGGGGAGGTTTGGATTGAACATCAGGAAGAACATCATGGAGGGGGCTGTCCAGTGAGGTTTGGAGTCCCCATCCCTGGAGGTGTCCAAGGAACAACTGGATGTGGCACTCAGTGCCCTGGGCTGGGGACAAGGTGGACATTGGTCATAGGTGGGACTCAATGATCTGAGAAACCTTTTCCTCAATGATTCTGTGATTCCATCATAGAACAGTTACAAAACCAGAGCAGTACAAGCAGCCAGGAGCAGACACAGCAGCAGCCATGGCATGTGTCTGTCTGTCACACTCAGAATTGAAGCTGTCAGCCACAAAGATACTCAAAAGCTGCTTATAGCTCTCTTCAGACTATGCCTGATAGCTCTTATCATGTGATAGGCAGACAGCTTGCTGGCATGAGAAAGCAAAACCAAAGGAGGCTGGGATTTGTGTGCTCTGGCAGCAGGGATCTGATGGTGGAATCAGGGTTCACCTCATTTTCCTCTCACAGCTGCTGGCACTGTGACTCTTGGGCTACACAAGGCACCATCTCCATGGGATTTCACCCCTCACCAATGCCAGGGTCAGCAAGGGCAGGATGAGCTGTGCTGGCAGCCAAGGTGCACACTCCTGGCCCTCCTCCCTCCCTGCAGCCCATGTTTTCCATGCACATATGCTCCCTAAACTTCCATTTGCACATGCCCAGCCAATCCAGCACCATCCAAGTGAGGATCTGCACTGGCTCCATCCTGTGTGCAGAACAGCTCCAGCCACACCACAGGAAGGAGCATATGGCCCTTGGAGACAAGAGGAAATGTAACCCAAACCTGGAGCCATGGCCAGCTGTCACCTGCAAACCCCTCCCAGGCACTGCTGGCACTTGGTGGCCTGGCAGGGTCAGAAGCATTTTCAACACACCAAAGCGACAACAGAGCTCCCAGCTCAGACAGACACTGAGCTGAGTCCTCACTGGTTCTGACACAAAATCACCCAGCAGCTGCCAGGACACCCTTCCCTTGCCTCCTCCTCCTGCCCCAGGCATAAATCCAGGAACCTGGTGTAGGTGGTGAAGTTCCATACAAATGTTACAGGGGAGAACAAGGCATTAATTGGTGCTGCACAGCAGCCAGGGAAGATTTATGGAGATTGGAAGACAGCAGATGTCACTCCTGCCTTCACATAGGAGGATCCAAGGAATTACAGGCTGGTAGCCTCACCTTACTCCCTAGGGAAGTGATGGAGCAACTAACCCAGGAAGCCAAACAGATTAAAGCACAAGAAAGTGACTGGGAGTCACTCTGAGCAAGGATTTAGGAATGGTCAGCATGGATTTACAGCAAGACAGCCTTCTCCAATGAAATGGTGAGCTCTGGGGCTGAAGGGAGAGCTGGATTTATCCCTACACAGGCAAACTTTGCACACTGCCTGGCACAACCACCCTCAGACCCTGCTGTGATACACACTGGGCAGGGAGGGGGGCTGCAGCCAACAGCATCAAATCTACTGCAGGGCACTGGGATCTGCAAATCCCACTGCAGGAGGTCACTGGGATCTGCAACTCCCACTGCAGGAGGTCATTGGGATCTGCAAATCCCACTGCAGGAGGTCATTGGGATCTGCAAATCCCACTGCAGGAGGTCACTGGGATCTGCACATCCCACTGCAGGTCACTGGGATCTGCAAATCCCACTGTAGGAGGTCACTGGGATCTGCACATCCCACTGCAGGAGGTCACTGGGATCTGCACATCCCACTGCAGGAGGTCATTGGGATCTGCACATCCCACTGCAGGAGGTCANACTGGGATCTGCACATCCCGCTGGAGGAGGTCACTGGGATCTGCACATCCCACTGCAGGTCACTGGGATCTGCAAATCCCACTGCAGGAGGTCACTGGGATCTGCAAATCCCACTGCAGGAGGTCATTGGGATCTGCAAATCCCACTGCAGGAGGTCATTGGGATCTGCAAATCCCACTGTAGGAGGTCACTGGGATCTGCACATCCCACTGCAGGTCACTGGGATCTGCAAATCCCACTGTAGGAGGTCACTGGGATCTGCAAATCCCACTGCAGGAGGTCATTGGGATCTGCAACTCCCACTGCAGGTCACTGGGATCTGCAACTCCCACTGCAGGAGGTCATTGGGATCTGCACATCCCACTGCAGGAGGTCACCCCAAGAGTCCACACAGGCCCAAAACTCTTTAACCCCTTCATTCTGAGCAGCTGAACGGACAGAGCTCCTCAGCCAGCCCACAGGGGACACACCAGGGTGTGCTGCTGCTCAGAGGGACCTCAACAGATCCCAATCAAGCTCAATAAGGGAAAATTCAAAGTTTTCCACCTGGGGGGAACAACCCCATGCACCAGTGCAGGCTGAGGGCCAAGGAGCCCTGGGAACCAGGTGGACAATGAGCTCAACAGGAGCCAGCAACACATCCCTGCAGCAAATGAGGGTAAGATCACCTTGGGGTACATTAGCCAGGAACAGGCTGCACTGGCACAGGTTGCCCAGAGCAGCTGTAGCTGCCCCATCCCTGGCAGTGCCCAAAGCCAGGCTGGACAGGGCTTGAAGCACCCTGGGATAGTGGAAGGTGGAAGTTTTCAAGGTCCCCTTGCAGCCCAAGCCATTGGGTTATTCCATGATTAGAGAGAGCACCAGCAGCAGGACCAGGCAGTGATCCTCCCTGGATGGAACAGTGCTCCAAGGACAGCTCATTTCAAATTCAGCAGTGGGTAAAGCACAGAACTATCCAGGAGGACAGGGCTGAAAGCAGGAGTTTTCCAGCACAGTATCACCCTGAGTAATCCAAATTAGTATTGACACACAACCAACTGGAAAGGAAGGTGTGACACTGCAGAGTATGAGAGAAATATGCCCAGAGGCAACAAACAAGTTCCAGCTACAATTCAGAAATACTTCACCACAAAATGCACCTGATGACAACTAACACCTGACTGGAAGCAGCTCGTGACACAGGAAAAGACCCAAAATTACAGCTTTTTAAAGCCCCAAATGGGCCCTGAGCAGTGCACGCAACAGTGACTTCAACATGTAGAGATGCAGCATCTCTGCAGGAAGAAACAAACTCCATCACTGCTGGGCTTCACTTCAAAAACCCAAAATGCAAGAAAATGACAATACCTGGTAAAAATACTGGGGAGGAGTATCCATAAAAATTTGACAGCAATTACTATGCTGGGATATTCCATTCACCAGAAACATCTCCAGCAAAGCAGAAAGACAGCATAGCTTGGCAAGAGACAAAAAGATGTCAGGAAGAAAAACAAAGAGAAAAAATGAAAAAAAATCAGCTTTTTGAAAGAAAATACTAGGAAAGGTCAAATCCTGACAGGTTCTGTGAGAAAAATCTGCATAAGACACAGGAACAGCCATGTTTCTTCTCAAAGACAGCAGGAACAGGCACCTTCCAACAAGCTGTAAGTAACCTAAGTACTACAAATGTTCAAAATAAGACAACAGCTGAAAAACTAAATGCATTTTCCTACACTGATGTTTCCTATACCAGAAAGGAGCTCAGAGAGCTCATGGAGACACAGGGGGGAAATCTCAAATTCATTAAGAGCTTCTGCTTATACACAAACAAAAGGAACAACAAATCACCAGGGCCAGACAGCTCCCAGAGCTCTCCCAGGAGGAACTGCTGCTCTAGTCCGTGTGTAAATCCTCACCTGCAACTGTCAGATCCAACCCATGTGCTGCCAGCTCTTAGGAAGAGCTCCAGGAAACTAGGCCCAGGAAACTGCTGGGAAGTTTGCTGGCCAGGCTAAGCAAACCAAGAGAAACTCCAGCAGACATGAATTAACCTGTGAGTGCATCAGATTTTCTGGTGCTGAAGCACGAGCAGGGCTCCTGAGGGAGGGGATGACTCAGGTATCCATGTGGAGGTGCCAGCAGGGATCTCATCCCATGCAGTGCATGTTTGGAAACCCACAGCAATCATTCAGCAAGGGCTCCTCAGAAAATTAAACTGGCCTAGGAGGGATGGGCTTCCCATGTGAAAGGGAACAAGCAGTTCTTAACAGGAACAAAAAACCTGCCACTGAGACAGCCTGCCCTGACTGCTGGCCCCTCACAGCCTGGCTGTGTTCAGAACTGGTTTCTCTCTCCAAACTGCACTCAAGGTAGAAGCAGGACACAGGAGCTGAAGATGGTGCCACTCCCCAAGGGACCATACAGTGCATGGCCTGGTGTGAACTCATCCCTGACTCATCCCTGCCCAGCTCACGGGGTGCAGGAAGCGAAGCGTGAGGAGATGATCACCAGCACCCTGGGGTTAAAGCATCTCCTTGATCCAAGAGCAAACTCCAGCTCTACACCCCCAGCTGCAAACAGAGCAGAGCCCCAATAACCCTCCTGAGCAGGCAGCGTGGTGAGGGATCTGAGCCAGGGGCACTGCCAGGGGATCTGCAGCCAGGGCTGGCCCCAGGGGATCTGCAGCCAGGGCTGGCTCCTGGGGATCTGCAGCCAGGGCTGGCTCCAGGGATCTACAGCCAGGGCTGG
This sequence comes from Hypocryptadius cinnamomeus, assembly GCA_013400635.1. Classification (NCBI taxonomy): domain Eukaryota; kingdom Metazoa; phylum Chordata; class Aves; order Passeriformes; family Zosteropidae; genus Hypocryptadius; species Hypocryptadius cinnamomeus. The sequence goes on from VYZP01071125.1 coordinate 32,147, forward strand.
CCCCAGGGGATCTGCAGCCAGGGCTGGCTCCAGGGGATCTGCAGCCAGGGCTGGCCCCAGGGGATCTGCAATGCAGCACCAGCTCCAGCATTGCCAACACCAAGAGCTGCCTGTGCTCCCTCTGACACTGCACAGCCATCTGCAGCATCTGCTCCTGACCAAACACACTGCTGGTGTGTGAGCACCACTGCTAGAAATAAACAGCTCCCAGGGGCAAGGGAACAGCCAGAATCACATCCAGCCTGCTGAGCCAGCACATCCCAGGGCACTGCTTCCTGCATGCTGCCACAAATGCCAGAAGAGAGGGTTCTGGAAGCAAAAGGAACACAACCGGCTGCAGGGCTGGCAGCTGGGTCCCTGCAGGACACCCATACTGGAGGAAATTAAAGTTTTTATAATGCATGAGGTACAATGCTCAGTTCAGGTATTTTTGTAAGTCAATTACGTTGAAAAAAAATCAACCTGGAGAAAACCATACTTTCAAAAGACCAGGACACTTTTCTGCCCAAGGAGACATTTTTGCCTGCTTCTGACTCAAAAAGTTCTGCTGGTTTAGAGAATGCTTTTGTTTGGTTTTGGCATTTTCTACTCCAGTTGGGCTCATGAAATCACAGTTCAGTTCATCCCTCCAGAGCCATGACAGGTGCCAGGGCAGCAGAGCTGGCTGACAGCATGGACAGGCTGAACACATCCCTGCATTCCTGCAGCTCAGCACTGCTGTGTTCTCCACCCTTAGCAGAGTTCACTGGGGCAGGTATTTTATATCTTTATATAAAGATGGGCATATCATTCAGTATCTCCTTTAACGTTTTTCCCATTTTCCAAATTCAAGCCCTTCTGCCTTGTGCTGCACGTGATATTCCCTTTCAGCTGAAATTAATGACTTCTGTCTACAACCTACATACTAAAATCTGTCAGAGCTTCCCTAAAGCTGCAGCAAAGCAAAGAATCTGACTATGTGAATTGGCTTCTTGTAATCCAAAACCCTTCTGTGTGGGCTGAGCTGAACAATGCAGGTGTTTTCCACCTAACAGAAATAAACCCCAGAGTCAGGTTCCATCAGCCACCCCAAAACTGCAATTAAAGAATCCAGCTTGTTGTGCCCACACTCTGGCTGCTTCTCCCTTTTGTTCTTGTGCATGAAAACGCTGAGAACAAGAGTTCTCCTGGCTCTGCTCAGCACTCCCATATGATGTGAAAGCGGGAAGATGCCCCAAGTAACACAATAAAATGATAAAAACGTTTTTTAAATAGTTCAAATATTCTCACTATTTAACAGGAACAACAGCAAGACCAAAACAAACAAAAATTATCACAAGAAGTACTTCATTAAAATAATTATTCTATTAGTTAAGCAGATGTAGTTCCCAAGAAAGAAATACTTTAGAGAAACAGTCACCCTTCTTCCAGTATCTGCCATTTCCAGAAAGAGCCACACTGAAAGTTCTGATCTCTAAAGACACAGAAGTTTTGTTAATCAAACTGCTGTGTTCACCTTTCCAAACCTGAAATGTCATTCCCCCTCCACGCAAATTTTGAAAACAATTCCTTTTTGGTTAAAAGCTGAAAGAGCAACAGTGCACACTTACTGCCCAGATTGGAAGTCCTTCTCGTTCACCACAGCACAGTTGGTTAAGGACAGCTCATCAGTGGGACATCTCGCTGCTTGCATAGGCTACAAGAGAGGGGTGGAAAAATGTCAAATAAAATTCTGGTTTTGCTTTCCCAAGCCAAGACTCAAGACTTCAGCAAAACCACAAAGCACAAAACAGATCTCCTGAGTCCTGGCACACTCTCAGAGCCCACTGGTATCAACAAGCTCCTCTTCCACGTTCCTCCAAACATTTTCACGTGTCACAGGTACCTGTATCCCAAAGCTCTGCATTTTGGGACTATTATGTACTTTGTATTTTCTACCCTACCTACACAAATACTTTAAAATTAGCTGGGAGAAAGCCTGCAAGGCAAACACTGTTAACTTGCAAGTAAACCCTGGCACTGAAGCTTCTCCAGTGCTGGTGCAAGGCAGCAGGTAATCAGCATTCCCTGGAAGGTGTTTCTTGCACAGTGACAGGGCACTGGGATCTTCTGGAAGCTGCTACGGAAAAGCAGCCTGGAGCCAGAGCAGTTCCCCTACAACCCTGTCTCACAGTGCTGGGCTGGGTCACAGACCCCATGTGGGGTAGAAGGATAAAGATGTGACCTTCCCTCTTCCCTGAACATAACTCAGAAAACTGGAATTTCAGCATGGCCATTCTGCATAAATCCCTTCACCCAGTGCAGTACAGGGCAGCACTGAGAGTCCACAGGAAGGTTTAACCTCAGCCAACTGCTATCCAACCCCACAATCCCTTTGTATCACTTCTCAAAAGAAATATCACATATCAATATTTTCCACTCTACAGGAAACATCCCAGATTCATAACACACTGAAGAAAATTTGATAAATAGTTAATTTCAGCCTATCACTATGAAAAAAATTTACTGCAACAAATTTTGTGAGGGAGTCCTCCCCATCTTTTTATTCTCTAATGTCAGAGGACCAATCCTTTTTCAGGAGTATCTGCTCATTTTTGTCCCTTCCACTGTTACTCATCAATCAGCAATTAAAAACCAAAATAGCAGCACTCCCAGCCCAAGCTGCCCATCCCCATCATGAGGCAGGAGGGAGCATGGGGGAAGCACAGCAGAGGGACCTCTGCTCAGAGGAGCCCCATCCTGCATCCTCACCCCACCTCCTCCCACAGAACTATACCACAAAACAATGGCTGAACGATGAAAATTGTGATCAAAATGCCTCCAGAAGTGGAGAAAGGGATGGAAAAGGCAGGATGTTTCCATCATTAGCTATGGACTGAAGACATTTCATTTGGGGAAAAGCTAAACTTGTCCCCCAAGGTGTCATTTGGAGAATCAAAGCACAGCTACCTCTGTCAGATACAAATTTGCAGGCAGCACAACAGAAACTATTTGACAGCATCAACGTCTTCCTAAAAGTAATTCAGGAGGGATTTTCTCTTAAACCACCCTTAAATCCCAGCAGCAAGCACGGGAAATGCACTGATCCCAACACACACATCTAAATAATTTCCCAGGAGTTATTGCCCTGCTCAGCTTTCCTCCCCCAGCCCCTCTGGGACAAGAATCAGAGAAATTCCCCCTCAGCCTCCTCTAAAGTTCAGATCAACTTTCATGGCACACTGTGATTTGTCTCAAGTACTTGCTATTTAGAAAAGAACCAACTCATTACTTTTATTAAATAATGCTTAGTTGCCCTTGACATATGTGACAACCAAAAAAGATTCCATTTTCAGGCCTGAAGCAGATTTATCTATCTGAATGTTGAGTGTAATAAAAGACTCAAATGTTCTTGTAATAAAATATATGACATCAGTGGATTTATGAGATACACAGCCTGTCTGCTGAGGCCCCTTGGCTTGGGGCACTTCACAGCAAACATTCACCATTTTATCACTTCTGCTCCCATCTGCAGGGCACAGTTTTGTGAAGGACATGCCCTGATAAAACGCATTACAGGGGATATTTTTGGAGAAAAGTGGACACGGAGCTCCTGGATTAAACCTTTTTACAGCACTAGTCCTCGAGTGCATTTTTAATCCTTGGTGACAAACTGCTTCCTACACACGGCCAAGCTGCCACTCCCAGCTGCCTGGGAACACAGAGCTTTGGGAAATGCAGGAATAGCAAGGAGTGCATTCCAAACCCAGCAGCGACTGCAAGCTCCGCAGCACAGCAGAGATGATGGCAGAACACCCTTGGGTGTCTGACACGTGAAATAACGTGGCTGCAGCAGCAGCAGAGGCTGTGCCAGCCATCCCAGAGCCCAGCTCATCCTCCTCCTGGGGTCTGGCAGGAGCCCATTTCTCCCTGGCAATGACCAACATCTCAGGCAGCATCTCTGCTCCCAGCCCTCCACTACAAATTCTCCTCAAGCTCCGAGATTTTGCACATCTTCAGAAGGTTATCTATTTTCTGAAAAGATTTTAACATCACACAGCTGCGAGACAGGGGTCTCACTCCCAGACATGGAGTTCCACAAGGAGGTAAGGGACAACCTGAGGAAATCTGGTCATGAAGATGTGACAACTAAACTGGAAATCACCCAGGCAGGAAGGAGGAACATGCTGCTGTGGGGAGCTGCAGGGGCTCTCTCTTACCTGGTCTCCCCACAGAGCTCATACCCAGAGCTGCTGCTCTAGGGATGGATCCTTCCTTGTCTCTGTGAAGCAGCTGAGCTGTCACAGCCAGGACACAGGCACAGGCTGCTCCTGAGGAAGCTTTCCTGGCATAAACGCAGCAGTCCAGGGCTGGAACACATGGCTGGCATATGCCAGTGGTGCTGCTGTCAGGAACACTTTAAGCTCTTGCATTTTGGGTTCCAGCTTCCCAGGACAGCAGCACAAGGACTCCCAGAACCAGCCCCTCTCCCCTCTCTGCCATCCCACACCCACAGCCAGCACTAACAGACAACATCAGAGTAAAGGGGCAGGAAAATCCTTGTGAGTATTCCTAGGGATCTCAAAGCCAATTTACACAAACTAATTTTAAGCAAACTGGCGGGTTACTGCTGGCAACCAGGCAAGACAGCTCTAACAAACCAGAGAGCAAGCTCTTGCAGGTGACAGCAGATGCCACCTGCTGCAGTCACCCCCTGGCACTGCCAGGCTGGAGGTGACCCACACACCCTCACAGGCTGCTGTTACACCCACATCCACAACATAGATAGATCTGGCTTAAAGAAGGCAAATTAGGGTTAAATTAGGCAAAAGAATCTTCCCAATACCTCCAGGTATTGTTCTGGTTTATGCAAAGAGGAGACTCCAAGGACAGCACAGTCCTGAGGAGGTGACTGCACACTGCTAAAGCATTCCCAGCATCCAGCATCAGCCAGGCAGCACCTGCTATTAAACCCAGACCTGTTCCAGCATTCCTTCTGATTGCCAAGAGGAAAACAAGACCATATGATGCACTGATAAATCTCACTCTGAGAGACAAACGTGAAGGACCCCACCTCAGGGTTTGTGACAAAGCAGGAACGTTGCCTCAAAACCCAAGAGGCTTAATGATGCTGGCATATTTTATTTTTACAAAGAAAAGTTGCCCTGAAGAACAAACAGCTACATAATAGAAACAATCACCATAACATCTGACATCTGATCTTTCAGAGATTTTTTTTCCAAAGCTGCAAGGACTTGTTTTCCTCCACAGAAAATACAAAACTCATGTGTCCATAAAATCACAGAATAGTTGGGGTTGGAAAAGCCCTCTGGAGATCATCCAGTCCAAACCCCTGCCAAAGCTCAGAAAGTGGTGCTGCTATTTGGATATTTTACACATACATAAACCACACCTCTCGTGTTTTGTCAATTCACCTCTTGTGAATCATTAAGGATGATGGCAGAGGAAGCCAAGGAAAAACATGTTTCTCCCCACAGAGATAAGGTGGTGGTAATGACTGAAGAGCACTGCTGACAGCTGGTACTGAGAAGAGCTGAAACATTAAGTGCTAAGGCAAGAGTGCTCCTCATCCAAGACAACTGAACTCATTTCATTTCCTAATGCTGAGCAAGAGATTATGAAACAGCCTCTAAAGCTGAGGCAGGTTTGGTTCTGTGCCCTGTTCTCACATGGTTTGTACAAGACAAATATTGTTCAAGTACTGTATGTTCAAACATCTCCTTTGTGAAAAACAGACACAGATACACGTCCCATGTATGTGCAGGTGCACAGAGATGGAATTTCTGGCACTCAGGTGCTGGCAGAGGCGTGTTAGGAAACGTGACAACTCTGGGTACCAGACATTTCCATTTCCCCAGCAGAGTCCACTGCCAGCTGCATTTGAGATGGGGATCCCTGCTCCAAAAAGCACCCAAGCTTTCCTGTAGCAGCTGCTGGGCACCAAAGTCTCTCTGAGCCCAGAGTCTCATCACCCAAAGAGGGCAGAGAGGTGTAATACACCTGCAGAGGTGTAATTCCTGGTGAGCAGTGCAGTCCCCACTCCCCAGAGCCCCAGCAGAGGTGCCTCTGTGAGCAGAACCATGGCTGACTCCAAACCAAACACTCACCACCACGGATCTGCCAAAAAAATGAAGTTTGACTACTGACAGGAAGAATTATGATGTCAAAGGAGCTCTGAAGATAAACAGGGAACTGACATGATGAATCACAGATCCTACACATTCTCCAGGAGTATGCTCCTGACAGGAAACACAGGCACAAAGCTCTGCCTGTATCTCTAGATCCCAGGGATGCCAGAGGTGGACATTACACCTGGGGACACAGGGGACAAGCAGCAGCTCCAGCAAGGGGATGAGCTGCAGAGCTGGCTCAGCACCAACCAAGCTCCCAGCTCAAGGAAGCCAAGGACTGTGCCTGCTCTCTACACCCATGACACACCACGGAGCTGAGCAACAGCTCAACACTGAAGGACACAAGAAATGACATAGAACAGCAACACCAGCAGAGCTCCTGGCTGCCGGGTAAGAGTGGGCTCCTGACCTGGAGGGGAAGCTGGCTCTGTGACAGGGAGAAACAGTAAAGACAAAACCAAGGCTCCTCTAAAGAACAATTTTGTAATATTCATAAAAGGAATGACAACATGCTGTCACCATCAGGGACACAAGTTGTCCTAAATGCTGTGGTTCTAAATAATTTTTAAAATTAACTAAGGAAGTTTATTAGCTTGCAGAGGGTTTTTCTGGACATGTCAAAAAAACACTGAATAAAGCTTCCATATTTCTGCAGCCACAAGAGGAGATCAACCTACAAGGAACTTTTTGGACCAGCTGGCCTGGCCAGACAGGCCCTTCCAGACCTCCTGGCTGTGCCAGGATAAGCTGCTGTCCCTGGAACACACAGCCCTGACTCCCTGCTCCCAGGCCTGGCCATTCCACCTGCTCCCCATGACCTCTATTTGTTTGCTGGAAGCTTTTATTCTCTTCAGGAAGGAGCTGCATTCTCTCTCAACAACAAACTCAGAAATACCAATTTTCTTCTCCTAATAAAGATGAACGCATTGGGAAGCTAAAATCTCAGAAGTAATATTCATATTTTTGACAAAGGCAGGGAACACTGAGCGAGCTGCCACCAAGGCAGCCTCAGCACAGCCTCCAGAGACGCCTGGGTGAGATGGATCCCACGCCCCCCGAGCCACTCCCACACCGTGAATCACCCCCCCCGTGATCGTGCTGCAGCGCAGAAACCCAAACAGCTCCGAGGAGAGAGGGAAGAGCTCCCATCAGCACCTCCTGCATCAGCCAGGGCCGGAAATGAAACAGGGAATGTGTTCCCTGCATTGTCTGCCCATGGCAGTGGAAACGTCCTTGCCTGATAAGAGCTCTCCCTCAGCACAGACAGGAGCAGGAGACAGCAAGTTTTATCTTTCTTATTTTCCAGATTCTGCACTGCATTAGTATATAACTCTGAATTTCATATAAAGTGTTAGCACGTTCTCTTCACAGTTTAGTTGGACAAAACAATCCTTTTCCAGCCCAAGAAGGCCCAAAAAGTATAAACAACAGTGAATTGAGGAGAGCAAACTGGGAGGATGGGACTTTATAACCTGAAGCTGTAATCGAAACTGAAGCTGTAATTAATCCCAATATAGAAATGGACCAAAACTTATAAAAGTGTGAAAACTCGTCACCATGTGTCCATCTTGGGTGGAGCCACAGCCAGGCTCTTGTACTGCCCAAGGTGTATCCTCTGAATAATAAATCCCCACTTTATTCCTTTAACACTGTCCAGCCTCTGTTCCAGGGAGCCTCTCAAGGCATCAGCCAGACACTCTGCACTGGGCACTCTTTATCAAACACTCAACACATTTCCCAGTTTCTCTCTCTGGGCCTGAATCCGGAAATTACTGCCCGTCCTGGCACTCCAGAGCCACTTCATCAGGGCAGAAGGGCCTCTCCCACAGTTAAAGGACACTGGGTTTTACTGCTGCTTCCCTTTGTTTGCAAAGTTCAAGTGAACTCAGGTCTGCAGGGGCAGCTCTGTCACTCCAGCATTGTTCACCTGCAGTTACAAGGTGCTCACAGCTTTGGGAACCCAGCTCTGCTATTGCCAATATTTGCCAACATCACGAGAAAGACAATTTACAGTCCCAAGAACAAAGAGTTCCAAGGGTTTGCCTGATCCAACAGAGCAGAAGAAATAAGAGTGCTAAAGGAGAGCTTCTCCAAGCAGAGCATTTACAGTCGAATTACACAGGTGGCTCTGCCCAAAGATGTCCTTCTCCACATCAGCTCTTCACAAGATGATCAGTGATTTTAGGAAACACACCTGTACCTGAGCTGCCATGCCACAGAAGCAGGGAGCTGCTCTCTGCCAGCTCAGCAGGAACAGCAGTTCCACCTTCCTATTAAGCAATAATGACCCAGGATACATGCATTTTAATTAACACATCCATTTTTTGAGTGGATGTTGCCTCACATTCCTTTCTCAAAACAGGATGATCAACAATTTAACTACAGGGAATTGTTTCTTGTTGCATTGCATCTAAACATCTTTTAAAAATGCCAAGGGAATGAACCAGCACCCCACCAGAGGAAGTTGAGGTGCTGGGATGCAGGTCACAGGATTCTGCCATAGGAGCAGTGAGGACACCTCATGGATGCAAATTTCATCCCATTTATATTTAGAAAAGTTACTCAATGGCAACAGGGACAATGTGAATATATGTTAATGTTAAAAATATCCCCCTTGGAATTTGCCCTGTGAAAGCCCAGGATGCTGCTGTTCCAGCACTGGCACAGGGCAACCCCTGGCACTGAACTCCCCATGACTCTGATGTACCCAACACCACACAGCCACCAGCAGCTTAAGATGCAGCAGCCTGCAAGTATTGCTCTATTTTTTTACAGAAAAAGCACATGACACAACTCCAGGGCATCAATTACTCCAGATTTTTTTGATTGAAGGTCATTGCTTTATTGCATCCCAGGAGACCAGAGAAATGTGTTAAATCTTTTCATACTTCAAACCTTTGCCCTCCCTGAGGGCAGGATCTGCCTGCACAGGGAGGAGCAGAGCAGCAGTGCCTGAGGAGCTGCACACCCAGCCTTGGTTTATGAGCAGCAGCACAATCAGCTGGCTCAGACACAGCTCTGGGGCACTGCAACAGAAGCTCTTCCATTCATTTTAGCAACTGAGTTTCTTGTTGGGCTTTTTCTGTTCACGTATCTTCTCCAACACAGCTCTCCAATTCCTGGGGGTCTGAAAACCTTCTGGAGATGGTCAACATGGGTGTTTCATCACAAAACTCTGGTCTCTGCCAGAGAACCTCCCTGATGTGAGACAGCATCCTGAACACATCGTGCAGAGCCCCCAGGCTGAGCCTCATCCTTCCAAAAGCCACTGCAGTTCCCAAGATCCCTGTCCCACTGCTCAGGGGTGTCACTGCACCAGATCTCCCTAAAGCTCATCCCCTCCTGCACTTGTGAGGGCACCTGAACATTTCCATCAACCCTGGATCAAAAAAAGATCACTGCATTACATGGAGACTGACATTTTCATTGTTTTCATGTAAAAAAAATGAATCAATGGTAATTTAATTGCACTGAAACTACGTCCTGCCTGGTGGGTAACTCAGCAAAATAGAAGTGCCACTACTTTCTAGCAACTGCTTTTCTGTGGGCTCAAGCAGATCTGCTTTTATGACAGAACTTCTAAATTCAGTCTGGGGTTATCCTGAGCTTGTATGACCTCTGTGGTCTGAGGCACAGAACCCAGAACAGGAGAGGAAAAGAGAATATCTTGCTGTGCTCTGGGGAAAAAAAATCAAAAGTAATACTTACAAAGTTCACACTTTAAATGATCCTCAAAAAAATTCTCTACCTTTTTTAAAAGAGTTTTTCCTCCTAAAAAAATTATTACCTAAGTTTAATTATTCTGGCAGGTCCACGTAACAGGTGTACCACACCAGCACCTCAAAAACTGGAGATGGAGAGGCAGCACTGACATCTCCCTTTGGCAGTGACTTTTTAAGCACAAGCTTAGGACACACAGCCTCTGCAATACTGAGCCAAGCAACAAATTAATCAAAGATGACAGGGCCAGATATGCCCACAAACATTCACATGGTCTTCAGAATTCCATTCTAAATAATTTTAGAGTTTTTAACAAATTATGTGACTTTATTTTAAATAATTCAGCAAAGCAGAAGTCCTGAAAGCAGGCCACAAGCTGATTTGTGATGATTTCACAAGACAGTTACAAAGCTGCAGAAGTGATTACAGAAACAGAGATTCAGATAGAGTTTTCTCCCATTTCCCTGAAACATTGCTAAAAAAACTATTTCTTCGTATTACACGCTAGGAAAGACTAAAAAAACCTAAGTGACGATAGCAGGAACAGTACCAGGCTGCAAGAAGGAGCTAAGTTGATTCATAAACCTTTCTTTAGTTGCCTGACAACCCCTGCATCTCTGAAGGCTGGTTCCATATGTGATCAGAAATCACCTTACAGCTTTAACCCATCAAAATAAAGCCCAGCCCCCATTATTTCAAAGTCCCTACCAAACCATCCAACCTAAAACCACATTGTCTACATTTTAAGTACTTTTAAATAATTCAAGCAAATAATAAGCCAAATGTTATTAATTGCCTAGTGCTGCTTCAGGTATATTATATGCATTAAATGTTAGGAATTCCTCCCTGTGAGGGTGGGCAGGCCCTGGCACAGGGTGCCCAGAGCAGCTGTGACTGCCCCTGGATCCCTGGCAGTGCCCAAGGCCAGGTTGGAGCAGCCTGGGACAGTGGAAGGTGTCCCTGCCCATGGCAGGGATGGCACCGGGTGGGTTTAAGGTCCCTTCCAACCCAAACCATTCTGGGATTCTGTGCTGGCTGCAGGAAGCAGAAGAGAGCAGGGTCAGGCCAGCACTGCCTTCAGCAGCACAGAACACCAAGGGTCTCAGTCTGTCCTTCCCACTCCTGCTGCACCTCTGGATCCTGCACCTGGTGCCACCAGATGCCAGCAGGACCCTGTGCTCAGTCTCAGGCTCTCGAGAGGAGTGACAGCACCACTCTGCAGGGTCAGACACCATCCAGCCCCTGGGTGAATCCAAAACCATTTCCAACCCAACACAAAGGGAATCTCTTCTGAGGAGCCAACAGTGCAGAGTCTGCTCTCACAGGGCTAAAGGCAGCACTGCCCCAAAGCAGCCCCAAAGAGCAGAGGAACAAAAATGGGTGTGTTACACCAGGGACACCCCCTAAAACAGCCATTATTTCTAACCATGAACTGTTACACAAGTTCAGCTATTACAAATCCCATATTCCTTAGAGAAAACCACACCAGTTTCTCTGCTGAGGGAACCACAAGAGCACCCTGCACACACAGGGTGTCAGAGGAGCCAGCAGCACTGACCCACCTGCCCCACCCCAGTCCCATGGAGCTCTCCAGCCTGTGCAGACACAGGCAGCAATGCAGCTTGTGCTGCATCCACTCACTGGGACAAGGCACAGAAATCACCTGGCCTTTCTAGATGCCTCTGGGAACTAATTCCTGATGTAGTTCAAATCAGTTAGTTACAGACAGCGCCAGTGAACTTCCAGGGGTCCACTTGGTACAAGAGGTCCATAACCAGCTACAGACACAGCAGCTTCCCACCATTCCCTCTCCTGCAGATGCCTCACTGCTCTGCCTGCGTGCCTAATGATCCCCATGCAGAGATACAGAATAAATTATTACAGAAACAGCCATTATTTCTAATCATCATAAACTGTTTTTCCTGTAAACTTCAATCACTGCTAATCACCATCTCTTCCTTGCCACGGAGAGACCCAGTGCAATTAGGGAGGCAGAGTAACACACCTGAAACAGCATCACACAATTAATCAGATTTGGCTTATCATTCACCTGAATTATTCAAAATGTTACTAGAAGTTTAAATATTTTGTCTCTCTGGTACATCAGGACAGCCATTCATTTTTCCCTGTGAGAATGTACTGCACAAATTGAATCACACCAGTCCAGCAAAAGAGATTAAGCTCTAAATGGCATTGCAGAACAGATTTGCAGGGCAGGAGGAGTCACTGAAGCTCCTCTTCCCATCTTGCAGGTTGAAGCACCTGTTAAAAACGCTGACAACAGAACAGCACCTGTGTTCCAGCATCAGCTCACCTGTTGTGCCTGGAGCTATCACACACCTCCATCCTCCCACCAACTGTTCCATGTTTACCCCGACACAGCTCTGGGTGGCAGCCCCAGGGTGCTGCTGCCTGCTCCCCCTGCTCCTCAGCCTCCCCAGCACTGCTGCTGGCCCACGGGCCAGCTGGAAGGAGCCGGCAGCTCCCTTGGTAGCTCACATGGAAAGCATTTGAAGGATCAGACAGAGTGAGATGGAGAGTGAGATGGAACGCTCAGCTTAAGGATTCTCTCTGCAGCATTAAACAACCTGATAATTCTGCAACAACTGCATTTGTAGGGAAATCAGGAAAACACTGAATACTGAGAAGCTTCCTGGTAACCCAAGGAGAGCATCACTCATCCAACTGCCAGATTAGGAGGCAGCTAAGCATCAATCTTTCCCTTAAATTCACATAAATCCCCTTTTCCTTCACCAGGCTCCCAAGCTGGTCAAATAAAGGCACATTTTTCTCACATTTTTTAGTAGCAGAAAAGCTCAAAGCAGAAGAATAAAGTTGAGGTTGATCTTTCTCCTTCCTCCCAACATTCCCAGTCACCAATTCCAGCAGTCAGACCATGCACCAGGGTGACGACACAGCCGGGAGGGCTCAGGGGGCAGGAGCACTGCAGCCAGGTTGGGTCAGGCCCAGGGAGTCTCAGAACCACATCCAGTGTGGCTAAAAGGATTTCACCACAGACCAGAGCACTGGGCTCCTGTTCTGGGCAACAGAATGCTGAAAAAAGCCAGTCAAGGCCCACAGATTTCCCTGGGTAAGTGCAAAGGGTGAGATGAAGAAAAGAAGGTGCAAGGAGGAAGGTGAGACCAGGAATCTGGAGCAGAGAAAAAGCTCTTTATAAGAGACAGACCACGAAATGTGGGGTTTTTCTCAATTACTCAGCACATTTCAGGGGTGGCAGTGGAGCACCTGTGATGCACAGCACGTCACAGGGCCAGATTCCTCAGCCCTGCTCTGCACCACAGCACTGCACCAGCTGCCATCCATCCACCAGCCCAGCACAGTGCAAAAAGCACCTGGAAAACCAATTCCCCAGCATTTCAACCACTGAATGACTTGGCCTAGAGACAAGATTCCAGCCAGAGGCAAGCACGAATGAAAAATGTGACTTTCCCAGGCTGATACCCAGCAAAGCATGACTGAGCTCTTGGCAAAGAGCAGAGCAATCCAAACACATCCTGCAGCACCTGGACACCTGAAAAAAAGGGGATGTGCATGCACCACAAGAAGGAATTTGACAGATGAGGCTGTTCCTTCACATTTTGAAGCATTTCTGGCCACTTGCTGATGTGATCTATCACTTAGAAGGGATTTTTTTATTTTTTAAATTAATACAGAATAAAACCACTGCACAACCCTTAAGGTGTTTCCACACAACAAAAGGTGGAGCCACATTATAAAAGAGCACCTAGCTGGTTCCCACAGGAGAAAATCTCCCCGTAACCCACGGCACCAAGGGGTCACCAGAGCCTCACAGCACCTTTAGGGGACCCTAAAATCTTGCTGCACACCCCATGGAGACAGGGGCACCCCAAACAATCCCAAAATTCTGCCCCACATCCCAGAGCACCAAGGGCTCACCTCCTGTCACAGCATCCCTAAAGGTCCTTGCTCAAAGGGAGAGGGGTCACCAGAGCTTCACAGCACCCCGGGCACCCTAAATCCTGACAGCAGCACCGAGACACCCCTGGGCTTCACTGAGGGGACCCCACAATCCTGCCCCACACCACAGGGAGAGGCGGCACCCCAACCCCTGAGGGAGCCCTGCGCTCATCCCACAGCACCAAGGGGTCACCACAGGCTCTGAGCACCCCCAGGAAACCCCAAAATCCAGCTCTGCACCCCACAAGGCCACTGCAACCTCACGGCACGCTTAGGGAACCCTAAATGCTGCCTCACACCCACACGGAGAGCGGTCACCCTGCTCCTGAGGGAACCCCCAGTCCTGTCCCACACCCCACATTGCCAAGGGGCCGCCCGGGTCCCACAGCACCCCTGGGGAACCCTAAAATCCTGCCCCACAGGGAGACGAGTCACCCTTGCCCCGGCTCCTGAAGGAACCCCAGTCCTGTCCCACATGCCACATCACCAAGAGGCCACCTCAGCCTCCCGAAAGCCCCGGGGAACACCGGGAGAGGGGTCACCCCCCAGCCCCCCACACCACCGGGGGGTCCCCACAGCCTCACAGGACCCTCAGGACCCCCCACACCGCTGGCGGTGAGGGGGTCACTACAGCCTCACAGCGCTGCCGGGGGACCCCCCAGGGCTGAACGGCCTCCTGGCAGCGGGGCTGCGAGAAGCTCGCAAAGCCGCGGTGGCGCAGGGAGGAGCAGGAGCGGAGGAGGGGGCAGGGGATGGGCGAGAACGGCCGGTCCGTGTCCCCCCCACTTCCCCGCCCCGCCATGTTGCCGCAGCGCCGACCGACAGGCCCTCCCCGCGGCCGCCAGGGGGCGGCGCAGCGCAGGCGCCGCGGCGCGCCGGGGCGGGGCCTCGAGGGCGAGAAGGCCACGCCCCCTGAGCGATTCCGCCTTTCTATTGGTCGCTCTGCCCGCCGCTCAAGGCACTGACGGGTGCGTCACGGAACACATCGCCCATCGGCCTGGCGGTGAGGGGTGGGGCGTTCTGCTGTCAGTCATCGGGAGAGCTGCGGGGATTGGTCGGTAGGGCGGGATGGGCGGGGCCAAGGGTTCCGGCCGGTCCCGGTATTGCCGGGGCTCCGCGGGGCCGAGTGTGGGGTCGGTCCCGGTCCCGGTCCCGGGGTGCAGCGGGATGGGCCGAGCGCGGTGGTGTGAGGGTGAGCGGGGCCGGGCCGCCAGGCAACCCCTGCTTTAATTATTTAAATTATTTCATTCTATTTTAATGTAGTTTTGATTAATTAATATTGTTTATAATCATTATTCATAATTTTGTAGTATTACTGTTATATTAATGATAATATTTCCATTATATATTGTATAGCATATTGTACGTTATAACATTATTATATTATATTA
>VYZP01071125.1:47335-80383 GCA_013400635.1 Hypocryptadius cinnamomeus
ATATTATATCTATAATATAATATGATTATATTATATATAATATGATCATATTATATATATTACATAATTATTAACATATTATTATATATTATAACATAATATAGGATGCAATATTTTTATATACAATAAAACATAATACTAATTTAATTTTTTTAATTGTACATACTTTTTATAAATTTAATTCTGTTTTCATTTATTTTTATTTATTTTCATTTCATTTTTAATCTGGCTCTGATTCTGTTCCTGCTCCGAAGAGGCCACACAGGAGCTGTTGTAAACCAGGCATCGTGGTCTCCTTCGATGACACCTAATGGTTTAACTTTCCCTGACAGGACTTCCCATCTCTGACACTGATGGTTTTTTATATTTGATGACAGTCACAGATGTGTGTGAGCCTGAGAGGCGGCAGTGGGAGCTCAGAGCTGCCACCCAACCCCTGGCAGGTGTCACAGCCGGCCGTGGCTCGTCCCCACGGGGCTCCTCCAGCCCATCCCCAGCCCATCGCTCACCGCTGCAGCTCTGCTCCTGCACAGCTGGGTCCTGTCTGAGCACCGGGAGCTTCCAGCCAGGCTTTGGGATTGGGATCCCTGTGGGATTCACTGGAATCTCTGCTGGAGAAGCAGATCACACTGGAGGAGCGGTGCTGAGAGGTGACAATGGCTTCTTCACAGAGCTCATCCCCCTGTGTGATGTTCAGCCAGAGATGAAATCCCAGCTGTGCTCTGAGGTTTGTGTTCTGAGGGAGGTGATGGCAAACATTCTGACCCCAAAGCTCAGTGGTGTCTGCAAAGCCAACCCAAACATCCTGGGAGCTTTAACGCATTAGCAGCCTGTCCCAGCAGCTTCCTGTGTGGGCTTTGACAGCATAATAAAATATTAATACTGATTGTAACTGCTGGTTACTGCCTTGAACAGGTACCAGAGTCAGATGGGACCCAGAGGCATTGCCAGGTCCATGGAAAACTGGCACCAAGGAGATTTCACCACACTGGCCAGAGTGGTCGGTGCCACAGACTGTGGCTGTGCCTCGGTGAGGGGAAGAAGAAATGGGCTCAGTGCCTAAATCTGCCGTGGGCTGATCCCAGCAGCGCAAGGATTCACTTTCCTGCAGTGAGACCCTGTTGCCCCTGCCTGCAGCTGAGCACTTTCACTGTCCCTGGCAGAAATCAGTGCTGGGAAGTGGTTGTTAAATATCGCAAACAAGCCCTGTGCTTCGGGGTGGCCAGACCCCAGCAGGTGACAATGCTGACACCTTTGTCCTGCGCAGCTGGAAAGGTGCCCAGGCAGGAGGCTCAGCCCTGCGGTGAGCTCTGGCTCAATGATGAGTTTTGGGGGGATTCTCACTGCTTTCAGCTTCCCAGATCTCTGCTTTGTGGCCTTAAGGGAGTCTCTTGCAGCAAGAAATGCAGGAAATGCAACATATTAATTTGTGGGGAATAGCTGAGAAGGATAGTGAGGCAGTGGCTGTGCTTCCCCACTTTTCACCATTTCAGAACAGGGAGAAAAACAAAGCAAAGCTCCCCCAAACCAAGCACAAAGATCACACTGACTCCTCCGCAGATCTGTGACTAAGGGGGACCACAGCCCACACCTGGCTGCTCCTGAGCCAGCCCCAAATCCCTGCCCCACAGCTCTGTGGGTTTGGGACACACCCTGGAACCAAGACCTTCACTGATGACCCCCTCATCTCCTGGAGTGAATCCTCTGGCTTCCAGCAGACAGAACATCTGTGTCTGCAGTCCCTGGGTGGGTTAGGAAGGGGCTGGGCAGACCTGGCTGCCCTCCCCATGATCTTGCGGGCTGGCAGCACACACTGAGGAAGTGGGAGATGTACGGCAGCACAAAAGACCAAGATTCATAAAATAACATCTGCTGCTGTGGGCACTTACTGCCCTGAGTGGCCCAGATAGGGGTGACAGCAAAAATGCTGTCTCCAGGTGCCTTAAAAACAGCTTGAGGAGTGCAAAACAAAGTATCTTTAGAAGTAAAAACAAGTTGGGTGTGGCTTCAGAGCTTGTGGGTTTTTCTTAGTCATTTTCACGGAGAACAGTGATAGTCATGTGCTGGCAGAGTATCCAAACCAGCAACAATGAAAAGTATAAACAAACACGGGCTGTGACCCCCTGCTTGTCCCAGCTCCCTTGGCACCAGCTCACCCCTGGCTTGTCTTGCAGCCAAGCAGCCTTGGGGATCCGGGACTCCTCAGCACGTGCCACAGGCACTTGGGGACAGCTGTGTCACCGATGAGGAGTGACAGAGGGTTCCTCTTGCTCCTGTGAGAGATAAGCAGGACTGAAGAGACAGCTGGCACCTGGTCAGGGCTGCTATGGGCTGCTGTCCAACCATTCAGGAGCCACCCTGGCAGTCACTGTCACCACCTGAGCTGGCACCAAAGCCCCTTTGCAGCCCCCACACTCACAGTCAGACCAGGCTTCCCACAGCGGAGTCTCAGCCATCTCAATCCAGATTATCTAACCTTGGTGCGACAATTAAATAGCAAAATAACAGCTCAAACTGGTGCCTCTGAGGAGGGACCCCACACTGAGGAAATCCTTGCATACCCTTACAGGTGTGTGCAGAGTCTGGGGTCACCAGCTCCTGCTGTGTCCTGCGTGGCCAGTCCCCTGGCTGGGCCACAGGTCCCCGGGCCCTTTGTTGTGCAAAGGCTTGGCGAGGCCTCAGGCTGCTGCCGAGCCCGTCCCGCAGCTCAGGCCCGGCCCTGAAGGGATTCCTTACCGGGCTGGGAGTGGGCAGCAGCTGAGGGCGGCCTTGGGACCGGGCAGGGGGTGCCAGGGTCGGGGGGGTGACAGGGCCCAGGGGTGACAGGGCCCGGGGCAATGATGGGGTGTGATGGGGGGTGACAAAGTCTGGAGGGGTGACAGGCTCAGGGGTTACAGGCTCGGGGGTGACAAGCTTGGGGTGGGAGTGTGACAGGGTCTGGAGGGGTGACAGGGTTGGGGTGGGTAACAGGGCGTGGGGGGGANGCGGGGTGGGGCGGCCGTTGGGCCGGCGCGAGGACAACGGCCGGAACTCGCCTCAGGCCGCCCCGCGCGGGCCCGCGCCGAGACCGGCCCGGAGCCATGGAGGTGAGGGACGGGAGCGGGACAGGGACCGAGATGGGGACCGGGGTTCGCTGTGCGCCTCCGCCCGTCACACACACGGCGGGCCTCCGCGGCTCTTTTGGGCTTGACCCCCTGGGCGCTGAGGAGGCACCGAGGACCGACCCCGGTGGGTGTCCGAGTGTCCGAGCCCCGCTGCCCCCTCCGGGATCCGGCGCCCTCCCGTGTGGGAGTAGGTGTGAGACACGGAGCTCAGGCCTGTGGGGAAAATACCACTCAGCATCCTGAAAAACACCTGTTTGTGGAAAAAGGAAGAAAGTGTGGGTTTGGGGGTGTCTTAGGGCTGTCTCTGGCATTACAAGTTTGCCTTTGTTCTGTGGGACCACAGTGTCAGGTGCCCCTGTGAATGGCAATCTCTGAGGAGAAAACATGGCACGGTAAGCTCAGGACATAGAGCCGAGCTGTATAATAACTCAGTGTGTTCACTTATTTGGAAAATGTGCCAGAAAAACACCGAAAAATACCAGGGCATAACAGTGGTGTGAGCTACAATGGAGATCACATGGGAGCTGCAGAAGGATGTGTTTCTCGAGAGCAGAGCTTATTCAGAACCCTGATCCTGGGAAACTTTGACTTTTCTGAGTTTATTCATCATTCCAAATGAGCTGCTATGGTAATATGCCAATAACTTCACTTTTTTGTTTGTTGGATTAAGGGGGTTTTAGCTAGCCAGTTTAGCTTTTCCTTGTGTGCCTCACCCTTGGGAGAAGAGTCCTCAGGTTTTGTTTGTTCTCATTCCTTGCTCCTGCTGGCCTGTGGTTTCTGGCACTTGGAGGGGTGTCCCTCTAGTTGGAGTTGTTTCTCCCATAGTTACAGGATAGAGCAGATTCCTACCACAGCTCTCCGGGTGTGTATTGTAGGCAATTTCCAGCTCCTGACAGCTGGAAATGCACATCCATGCCATCATGTAACTTAAACAGTGGGAGCAGTGATGGAGGGGCAAGAGGTGTCCAGGAATGCATGAAGGCTGAATAACTCCTCCACTGCTGTTGAAGGAAGGGTTCCCTGCCCATGCCAGGGGTTGGAACTGGATGAGTTTTAAGGTCTCTTCCAAACCATGCCATGATTCTGTGAGCATTCTTGTGTGTTTGATGTTCCCCTGTGGTGGCTCTGATGTTGGGAAGCTCAGTGGTGGAAACAGGGAGAGTGCAGCTTTCCTCTTGATCTGCACCTCCTCTGTCTCTGAACGCCTTTGGAGTTTCTTGTGCTTTGGCAGGTCCAGCTTCTCCTTCAGGGTAAATAGCGAAGTATTTTACATCCATATATAGAGCCACATCCTTGAAAACTCAGATGGAACAGAATCCAGCAGTAAATTTGAAGTGTTAAAGAAGTTAACATTGGTATAAAATCCATAACTGTCAGCTCTGTTTATAATTGTGTGTCTATGTGCAGTTATGACTGTGTGGAATGATGTCCCTGTCCCCACAGCCTCATGTGCTGTTCTGTGTGTTCTGATGTCCCTGTCCCCACATGCCGTTCTGTGTGTTCTGATGTCCCTGTCCTTCCCCTGTCCCCACAGCCCCTCATGCCATTCTGTGTGTTCTGATGTCCCTGTCCCCACAGCCCCACATGCTGTTCTGTATGTTCTTGTCCCTGTCCTTTCCCAGTCCTTTCTTTGTGTACTGATGTCCCTGCAGCCCCTCATGCCATTCTGTGTGTTCTGATGTCCCTGTCCCCACATGCCGTTCTGTGTGTTCTGATGTCCCTGTCCTTCCCCTGTCCCCACAGCCCCTCATGCCATTCTGTGTGTTCTGATGTCCCTGTCCTTTCCCTGTCCCCACAGCCCAACGTGGCGTTCCGAGGCGGCGGCCGCTGCTGGGGCAGTGCGGAAGCGGGCGGGAGGCCCACGGACGTGTTCAGCTCCGCCCTGCCGGGCTCTGCCTCACTCTATGGCTGCTACAAATCACAGGTTCGGTTGGTTATTGATTATTTTTATAGCTCTGTTAGAGTTTGGGTTGCTTGTGAATAAAATGGTCAGAAGATGTTTCTAAAGTGGTTGCTTACACTGGTGAACATAAATCAGTGTTTGATGTAACTGTAGTAAATCTTCATTGTTGCAACTTTCATCAGAGGGGACAGTGGCTTTTCTAAAGCAGTCACTGATGAAGCTGTAGTGGATGTTTGTTAAAATGATATTTCACCATTGTTCTGGTGAAATGTTCATGATAATTGTTCTTCTGTTGGCATAAACAATTGTAGGCAGAGCGAGGAGCAAACTCTTTTAGGAGAATTGGAAAGTGGGTAAAAGAAGAACCTTAGCTATTGCCTCAGATATTTCTGTAGTCCAAGAGTTCATATGAACCAGTTCTTAGTCTGATCAGCAAAAAGTGCCAGGACAGTTAAATATGTCAGCTCTCTCTTGGAATTTTTGCCTTTCATGGCCCTAAACTTTCACTAAGGTAAAATACTCAAATGAAAATTCATTCCCAGTACCTTCAAGACCAGACTTGCTACTTCTTCCATCCAGGACTTGTTATTTTGTCAGACTACTCTGCTCCACAAAGGAGTGTGTTGTGAGTCTTTCACATTTAACCCTGCAAAAACACCATTTATTGTTTCACTTACTGAGAGCTAAGAAGGCCTATTGTGTCTAAACCAATCAGATAAGATAAAGATGTTCCTTTTCATTTAATCAGGATATAAAGATAAAGGTAAAGATGTTCCTTTTCACTTAATCAGGATATAATGCCTTTCCTCAAGAAATCAGTTGGCTGTAAGTTTTTTTCAGTACCTTAATACTCTGTAATGATGAGGAGAAAGGGGGTGTAATTCTTAACTCCTGGCAGGGGTCAACCAGCAGAAAGTGGAGCAGATGTTTTAGGCTAATATTGTTGCTGGTTTTAAGAACTCTCTAAGCATAGAGGAAGGGTCAGGTTGAGAAAGGAGATGTTGTTCATTCTGTGCATGGTGCCAGGGGAAGTTTCCCACAAACCAAGCACACCAAGGAGTGCAAAGCACGGGAATTTAGACACTAAAGTTTGCATAAACCTGCCTGTCCAATCCACAGTTCCTGCCTGCCTAATGCAGTCACTGAGCTTGTGCAGCCTTAAATAAGATATCCCAGCTGTGGTGATCTCCATCTTTCTTTGCTCATTCCATTACCTGATGGATTTCTTTAGTGTCATGATAGTAAGAAGGCGTTTCTGCTATTGTTTTTAGCTGCTTTAAACTACCTTTGCAAATTTTTACATTGTAGCAATTTCTATACTAGCATAAGTCTCCTACCCATAGGACTAGGCTGTATAGTTGAAATTAAGATATAGGGGTTTTCTTACTAGTTTAAAGGAAGCTACTGGAACTTGAATAATCAGAATCTCTGAGCTGGGTGAATTTACAAACACAAAAATTAGAATGTGATTTAATTTATTATCTATTTTTATATCTCCACAATGAGTACTAAAGCATACCCACCTTTTAGTCATGTATCTGAGTATCATTTTTATATTAATCACTGGTGGAATTTCAAAATTACAGATGTTCTGTTCCATATCTAGGCAGAAATCTTAAATTTCAATTGTATTTCCTTCAGCTGTTGTCCATGTGCTGTACAGGTGCTGACACCTGTGGTTTGTCATCTGTTTCTTTCTTGATGGGTCCATACTCTGTGTCCTGTTGGATGCCTTGTGATTCCACTATTGATCAGGTCTAGAGCAATAATAGCATGAATATTATATGCTATAGTTTTAAGTATAGTGAATGTTAAATAGTCTATGTTGTTTCCCTGCTTCCTTAATTACATACAGGCTGATTTCCCAGATTTGAGATGCTTTGGGAGGTGTTAATGGCCAGGGGTTTCCTTTTGCCTTTACTTGTATCCTATAACCTTCTACTTTATCTCCTATACCTCAGCAATGATATTTACCTTCATTCTCCTTATTCATCAAAGGAAATTTTAGAGAGTGTGTGTTGTAAGACCCCCATCTAGTTGTAACATTGTTCAATAATTTAATTCTCTTCTGTCCTCCTTAAACCATTGTGCAATTGGTTTCCTGTTACTGTCTTTGACTGGACTTACATATGTAAGTTTCATATTCAGAAAGGTTAAGGCAATTCAGGGAAACATGTCACAGTAAGAATCCTAACCAGTGTAAAATTTTACCAACATTACAGCAAGTTTGACATCTGGCACTGTCTTTGCAATCCTGGTCTGTGCAATTGTGTTTGTCTAAAATAATTACTGCAGTTGGAATTGCTACTACCCCTTGAGGGCATTCAAGTTCTGTGTAAGACAGGCCTTCTTCCCAGGCACAGTTCATGAAGTTACTTTTTAACTTTTTTAGTCCCAAAGGTACAGAGGAGGTGATTTCTCACTTACCTGGTCCTGTAGTTTTCTTCAGTCCTGTGTGGTGCTTCCAGGCTCTAGTCCTTGAAGTTTCACAGCTGTGTATGTTGTGAAATGAACCTGGTATGGTCCTTTCCCGTGTTCCTGTGGTGCCTCATTGTTCCGTGGGTGCCTCATTGTTCCGTGTTCCATATGTTCTCAGACCCAATCTCCCACCTGGATGTCATGAACAGGAAGGTCCAGATCAATTAGATTTCTGTAGTGAAAGTACTTGTTGATAGAGGACAAAACTCTCCTTGGGGAGATAACATAATTACACAAGTGTTCTTGGCCCAGATATTCACAGAATGTGGTTTGTAAGAGACTGCCTGATAAGGTCTCCTGTACGGATTTCAAAAGGACTGAGTTTATCTCTGGATCTAGGTGTTATTCTGACCCTCAATAGTGCTGGTTGCAGCATCCCAGGCCTCTTTGTTTTGTCCTTTATTCCTTCTGTGATACATGGAGGTATTGATGGCAGGGCCAGCTGCATTGGTGTAGCCTCAGGTGTTCACTGAGCAGGTGGCCCTCACTAAATGTAGATCCCAATGTTTGAAGGTCCCACCACCCACTGTTTCCAGTGTGGTTTTTAACAGTCCACCGTACTGTTCAGCTTCCCCAGAGCCTGGTGCTCCATACCCACTACAACAAATGCTTGGATCAGATTTGTTTCAGCCTGCTCTGGGCAAATCTGTTGTTAACCCAACCCTTCGTGTCTCATGTTTGTTGGGTGCCAGTTAAGGCTGTCCTGGTTTGGGAATGGCACCTCCCAGTTCAGTTCTCTCACTGAGACTCTCCAAACCACAGACTGATCTCTCCCCTTCCTCTCCCTGCTGTGGCACAGTGGAGAGGAGAATTGGAGGCACAAAAGGCAAAGATCACAGGCTGAGCTAAGAACAATTTACTGGGAACAGCGATGAGAGAAGAAAGGGGAAGGTAACAGCAACAGCACTAATGGAGAGGGTACAGGGAAGGATTCACCTGGAAGAGTTTCCAGTTATTCTGGACGGCTCCCTCCAGCACATTTTCTCGACTGGAAGGATCCCCTTCTCCCTGGGAAAGAGCCCCTTTCCCCCAACCCAGGCAGTGAGGTTGGGTGGTACAGAATAACTTCTGGGTCCCCTTCCCAGCTACTGCAAAAATTAACCCTGTCCTGGTCAAAACCAGGACAGTTTGCTGACGCACCTGTAGTATCGTGTGCCTAGGAATGATCTCTTTCAGTAGTACCTCACCTAACTCCTCAGCCTGGTTGGCTTGGCAGGGAAAAGCTTCAGGCCCCCAGGAGATGTATCAACTATTACCAATAAGTATTGATACCCATTCTGCCATGGCAATGAGAGGTCTGTTTGCCACTAATTTCCTGGTATGTTCCTTTTTTGGCTTGTCCTGGGACGGGGCTGAGGCTGTATGTGTGGATGCACACTGTGGTTCATATTTCTTCACTGTACTTTTGGTGATGCCTCCCATTCCAGTCCCAGTTTTACATTGTTTTCCAAAAACCTTGGGCTGTTCTTAAATCCGTATGGTAAGGTCCAGCATAATTGAGTCTTTGGCCCCATTTGTGGATTCTCCCATTCAAATGCAAACAGTCTCTGACTTTGGTGTCTGGTGGGATAGAAGAAAGCATCTTACAAGTCCAGTACCAGTACTTGTTACTATGCCTGCCTGGGCCTTTTTGGGGGGGCTCTGGGTGGTTGGGGAGGTGTCCCCTACTCAGTTTCCAGCAAAGGTCAGCTCAGCACACACAGAAACCAAGGCTGAGTGACAAAGAAGTTGTGATGTGCAGCTCCAGCACCTTTTCCTTAAACGATTGCCAGGCAGAATGTAAAATATGAAAGCTTTCCATAAGCCTTAAGCAACACCAGTGTAGCACACCTGAGAGCATCTGTTTGTGCTCAAAAGAGGGGTGAAAGGTGAGAATGATACCATCAGTTTCCATCTGCAACAGAGAGCAAGGGAAGGGACAGAGAGTTCTGCTTAAGAATTCTAAGAATTCCGCTTAAAGACATTAACATGGCCTGAAATAAGTTGTATTCCAAGTGTGTGGCTTGCTTACTTCTCATGTGCTGGTTCCTCCAAGAGTGAACTTAGTTACAACCATGTACAATGACAAAATGACAGTTTGATGTGTTTCATGCTAAATAAATGCTTTTATTGTACATTAAATGCAGAATGAAGAAAATGTGGAGTTACCTCAGGCCTACAGTTCTTCCCTTTCAACATCAGAGTACTCTGCACCCATGGATCCTTCCCTTTTGTACCCCCCTTGGTCTACATGTACAGATGACACCAAGCAGCCTGCTGCTCCTCAGATTAACCTGAAGTCCAGGTAGTCATCCTTGACAGGGAGTGAGTGTGTGTGTGTGTGTTGGAGTAGATGGATTATATTTTTCTGTTTCATTTAATGTAGGAAGTACTTGGAATGAAGGAATTACTTTTATTAATACACAGTTGGTTTTCAGGATTCAGCCCGAAAGGAATGATTATGGCAGTGAAACTGATTTATATGGACTCGTGTCAAACATCTTGGAAGAACAAGACAAACCACAGCCGTGCTTTGCTGAGGGGTGAGTGAGGTGCAGGTGACAGAAACTCCCCTCTCTGATCTCACTGTTCTCCTGAGTCAGCTCCACCTGCTGCTGGCCAGGCCCCCTGCTCTGTGAGCCTTCTCTCCCTTCCCCTCATCTTCCAGCGTTTCACTTGGGATACTTGGAAGCTTTTCCCAAGGCACTTAGATTGCATGACACCTTCTGCCTCTCTGGTATTTACAGAACTTGTTAATTGGCATTTTTTAAATAAGATCTTAACAAGTGTTGTGGATGTGCTGTATTCAGATGAATCCCCTGGATGTATGCCTCGGTCTGTTTTTTATTTTAATCAAGACTGAATTCAGACTTTAGGTTTCTTTCTTAATTAATGTCAATTCACAGAAAAAATACGAAAAGCATGGACTCCTTCACATTTATCTAAACTAGCAGGAGAAAATTCCATGCAAAATTAACGGTTCTTGCTGTTAGTGCTACCTAAGCAATAGTTGTGTTTCTAAGTGTCAGGTTTATTTTGCCTCTATTCCTGCACCAGAAGAGGCAATTCCATAGTCATAACATGAACTAAAGGGGGCAGGTCCAGTATCCCCATGATACTTACAGAGCTCTCTGTCTTTTCCAGGTCTAAGAGACAAGACAGGGAGCCCAGTTCTCAGGTTCCCAAGCCAGGCACTGCTTTTCCTTTCTGTCTTCCCAAACAATTCCAGTGATTTCTCTATGTGTGCTGAGTTATGGGGCTGAAATCAGGGAAAACTTCAGAATCAGTCTTGAGATCATGAGACAACTTAGTAATTCCTTTGCTATGGACAGGCAGGGCTGGTTCAGTACCCCCAGATTTGGCCTGCAATGGCTTCCAGGAACATTTCTCCTGTACTTAGTCTGTTTACAGTTCTCCTTGGCAGTCAGGGATTGATGGTCCTGTGTTCATTCATGCTGGTTAGTGGAAAGAAATGAGGCGTGCTGGGATGCTGCCTCTGGCTTTAGCTGCAGGAAGCAGTGCACAAGTGAGGTGAGAGAGAAGCATTCTCTCTGGAGTGCTGGGACATGGCTTTGGAAGACTGAGGGCAGTCTGGGTGCCTGAAGTTGGTGCTGAACCAGGAATATTTTGGTGATGATGGACAGGACTGATGGACCAGGGATTGATGTGCACATATCCCTTGCAGCTTGAAGGCCTGTCCACCAGCTCCTGAGCTGTGGTGGTGTGTTTAGACAAGGCAGAATCAGTTTTCTCAGCTACATATGGGAAACTGAGGATGACAGGACTGGGTAGAAGTTGAAGTCAGACATCTTGGTATCATTTGAGAGAAATTATTTGGGAATAATTCATTTCTTAAACCTTGTTTTGTGTTTGGGAATGAAGAGCAGCAGCACAGACCAGTGTCTAACCATGTGCTTCTTGTTTTTCAAGGAGCTGCCCTCCTACCCTGAAGTCAGTGTGGCCAGTGAACACGAGCAGAATGGAGCACCATGACCTGTTGCCAGAAGCCAGGAGGGCAGTGGTTGGAGCAGTGCCCCAGCAGGGTTTCTATGGCAGTGAGTCCCTCCCTGCTGCCGACAAGCAGTTCCTGCAGAGTCCCGCTCTGGTGGCACAGCAGAAAGCAGACGATTGTTACCGCGGCTTTGCCGGCGTGGACCTGGAAGAGCAGAGCTTGTACTCTGCCAGGAGTGATCGTGCCAATGGCTGCAACTTGCAGGCTAATGAGAGTGTGAAGACAACACCTGTGTATCAGAACTACCCCTACCTGAAAAACACCTTTGCAGCCCAGGCTGGGTACTCAGAAGCAATCAAAGATTCGGGAGCCGATGCTTACTCTTATGGAAGGGAGAAGGTGTGTCCCAAAGGAGCAGATGCACAGGTGCACCCAAAGCGGGCAGAAACATTCCTTCCACAGTGTCACAGATACAGTGAGAACACAGATTTTACCAGATACACTGAATATTCTCATGCTGGTAAAGCAAAGCCCAACAAGGGCACCACTTGTAGCCTCCAAGAAAGTAGAAAGCTGGTAAATGGAACCCCTGAGGCACCATCTCTGGATGCAGAGCCCTATGCTAAATTATTTCAAGTTAAATCAGGAACTCAGAAAAAATTTGAAGATACAATTTCAGATCAGCACGACTTTACATTTCCCAAGTCTGTAGGACTTGTATCAGAAAAACAATTTGCAAGCGAATCTTCCTTCGGCACTGATTTTGGGCAAAAATTTGAATATGGACTAAAATCTTTTGCAGCTTGTCCAGGGAATAATGGTGTGGAAAAGCAGCAGTTTTCCAAGGCTGATCTTCAGAATCCTGAATTCTATAAATCACTCCCACTCTTGCCTAGTGCAACTGTCCCCTCAGCAGGCTCTAGCACCAGGCCAGGATGGATGAACATCCAAACCAAACCCACGGCTTCTGGCCCCTTCCAGAATCCAAGTCCTTTGTTGAAACTGAATAATCAGTCACCTGCATTTCCAAAAAGCTCTCGTCATTCTAATGATGTTTTTCAGTTGCCATCTTCAAATTTGCCTTTAAATAGTAATTTACTTCACAAGTACTGTCAAGACAACCCATTCCTCTCCAGCCTTGACTTCGGCTACAGCACTGCAGAGCGAGCTCGGGCAGCTGCATGCATGGAAGCCCTGGTTAGGGGTGGGGAAGAGAACCTCATCGAGTACCTCAGTGAGAAGAAGTTGAAGCAGCCAAATGGATTCTGTGACAGTTACTTGGCTCAGCAGTTGGGGATCATTGACAATCTGAACAAACAGCGTTTCCAGCTGAAGCCACAGAGCGAGCACTGTGATCTGGAAGGGCAGAACCAGGCAGAACCAGGGGTATTTCAGGACATGTACCAGGAGTTGGTGGAGTCTCAGGGGCAGCTGCATCTCGGGGCAGGGAATGGGGACACCAGTGCCATTGCTGCTGGGAGCTGCCTGCAGGCTCCAGGCATTCCCAACTGCGTGGTGGGTGATTTCAGGCGGAACCGGCAGCTGGGCCCCAGCACCTTCCCCATGAGATCTGCTCACCTCTTGGGCCGGTCCGTGGTGCCTCTGGTGGAGCCTCACACCTTGTTCTCCCAGGACGATCTCAAACGCCTCTACCCCTGCTTCACAGAGAAGATGTATGGTGACAATGCCCTTTCTGGTTTTGTGTCAGCATTTGGATTTCAAAAGCAAGTTAAAAGTCGCAGTGGGCCTGCCAGTGAGCTGCACGTGAGACTGGAAGAGTGTTATGAGCAGTGGAGAGCTTTGGAGAAAGAAAGGAAGAAGGTAAGAAAACCAAACTAGAAAAATGTCACAGATTTGATGTAGATCTCATCCTGCTCAGTGCAGTCACAGATCATGGGTAGTTCTGCTGTGAGAAGTTGAAGTGCTTGATGGGACTTCAAAGTTACAAGTTTGTTTTGGGATAGAAAGTGAAAGATGTGGAGATTTGTAGCCTGGCTGGAAGCATAGCTAATGTTGTATGGAACGTTGCACTAAAAGCAGGAATTCAGGGGCTTTTGCAGTCCCAGGGCTGGGGAAGGTGTGTTCATGAGGAACAAAGATGTACTATACCTTTTTTATAAATACAATAAATACAGTGCCTCTGGAACTTTGAAAGCAAATGCAGTAAATAGGTTTTGAATTTAAACTAAACTTTAATTCTTTCTGCCCCATTTTTTAGAAGCTATACTGAATTCCTGCCTCCTGTTTCCCTGAAGGTTTAAACCTAAGGTGTATTTGTAGGGGTTCTTTGTTTTTTCCCCTCAGAAACAGAGGCTGAGGAAAGGGTCATTTAGTTAAAACTCTTGCTGTAAAATGCTCAGTAGTGCTGTGTGGAGCCCTACTAAAGGCAGTTGCCTTTTTGATCTGTAGGAAAACCTGTCTTCATTTCACCAGCTGAGATGGGGTTTGAATTTCAATACCTGGGGTTGTGTGTGGGGGAAGCTGGACCAAATGTCACCTGGCAATAGTGGGGCCTTTGGGAGTTCTCCTGTGCCAGCCCCTACAAAGAAACCAATTCCAAGAAGATGTAATGTGGGGATTTTTTTGATGGTGTTTCCTGACAAAAGGCAGTAGTTGTTTTGTATAGAGGGGCTGAGGAAGAGTGAGCCCAGCTTAAGGAGGGGAGGTGGTGTCTGGGGTGCACAGACAGTGCAAGAGAGAAAAAGCTGGCATGTGCATGGCCAGGAGCCATGGTGGGAGAAATTCAGCTTTATCACAGAATCCCAGAATGGTTTGGGTTGGGAGGGACCTTAAAGCTCCCTCAGTCCCACCCTCTGCCATGGGCAGGGACACCTTCCACTATCCCAGGCTGCTCCAAACTCCATCCAGCCTGGCCTTGGACACTTCCTGGGATGGGGCAGCCACAGCTGCTCTGGAAAATTTGTCTCCACCCTCACAGGGAACAATTTATTTCTAATATCTAGTCTGAAGCTGCTCTCTCTGTGTGAAGCCACTCCCCCTTGTCTTGGCACTCCATGCTCTTGTTGATAGTGGACCACTTATGAAACCATCCAAGAATTGCAGTTTTAAATCAGTTTTAGCTATTTCTATGTTGTTATGGGTGTTTTAGAATGACATAGCAAGGGGATGAAAGAGATGGAAACTTGAAATCTTGCAAATAGTTTTCAAAATAGTTTTCTGATAGCTAAATAAAATATAGAATCTTGGAATGGTTTGGTTTGGTTTGGAAGGGACCTTAAAGACCATCCAGCTCCACCCACCTGCCATAGGCAGGAACACCTTCCACTAGACCAGGGTGCTTAGGAAAAACTTTCTGTAATTTAATCTGTACAAAAATTAGGTTAATTGCTGACTGAAACATTTTATTTTTATTTTATGTGTGAGATCCACATCTGTTTGGTCATTTTTTTTCCCTGTAATTCTGACTTGCCTCCATTTTATTTCCAGGCAAAACCAGTACAGGCTGTAGTCAGAGTGAGCAGACATAGCACTGCTGGAACACGGTGTGTTGGCACGATTGCTTTAGTTGAACTGCTTTGAGTAAAGCAGTTGTTCACTTAAAGCAGGTGATTGTCTCACCAGAGGGTTAAATCCCAAATGCCTGAATCCTCATTGTCTCCTTTAAAAATCTGCAAAACCCTGATGGGAAGAAATTGAACCTGATATTTTTTCTTGTTTCTGTAATGAAGCACACTCTGCATGTACATTCTGAGGGAGTTGTTCTTTTGTTTTCCTGCAGACTGAATCAGCTCTTGCTAAGAATTTCCAAGGGAAGAAGGTTTCCAGTACTAACAACATTCCAATTCCAAGGCTGACATCAAATCCATCAAGGGTTGATCGCTTAATTGTGGATCAGCTACGGGAACAAGCCAGAGTGAGTTGTAGGACTAAAAAAAATCTGTTGAACTTATCCCACAGAACTTAGAGTACAGTGTGAGATAGGTAAGATGATCAGAGCAGCTTTTCCCAAAATAGCTTTGTTCTTCATTGCTGTGCAGGGAATAGCATTTCAGCAGTCCCTGTTAGAGCTTCTGCAGCTGCAGGGTGCTGTTTCCAGGGAACCACAGAGGGTCTGAGACTCACAGTTACATCCCCATGTGTCAGGAGGACGTGGTTCCCGGTGCAGGAGCGTGCACATGGTGCAGCATCCAGTCCTGGAGCCTGTGCACAGCTCTCAGGGGTGCTGCATTCAGAGCAGCTCGGCAGGGAAATGTTCACTGTGATGGAGGAGGTATTTGTGGGAAAAGCCAGGTTTAGTTAATGTTTGGGAGATAATGACATATGTATTTGCTTGAGAGTCTGGTATATTTTAATGCAGAATGATTATTTGATGCACCTTCAGCCTGAGTTTCTGTTACCAGTTTGCTCTTTAACCCAGTAGGGCAAGGGAGACTGGCATCTGCTGAGCTCTCTGGGCAAACCACGGTGCTGCTGATAGCCCCAGGGTGCTGGGGGAGGAGGGAGCAAAAACTCTGCCATCAGAATGGTGAGGGACTGCTGTGGCCCTCCTTAGGCCCAGAGACCAGAGCCATGGTGCTGCAGGCAAGGAGAAGCAGAAACCAACCTGTCCCCCCTACCAGGGGCTGTGGGATGGAAGGGCTCTGGGAAATGCTGGGTTTGGAGGCAGCAGCAGTGCTGGGCCAGCCACTGGGCAGCAGAGGGGAGCAGCAGCCTGTCCTGCCTGCCTCACACAGGAGAAAGAATCCCTGGAACTCAGTGTCTGCTCACTGCCTGCAGGACCTGCCTGGTGCTGCTCATCCAGCTGAGGGATGGACTGAAAGACGTGGATGGGCTTAGTGTACTAAAACTCCTGCTCTGTGAATCCCAAAAGAACAGCCTTCGTTTCCATGTTCAGAACGCTTGCCTGCCCTTGTCCTGGTAATTTAGAACTGCCTCCAAAACATGGCTTAAGCCTCTCTTGCCATTTGAGGAACCAAACTTCAGGGTACAGCACCTCAAACCCTTGTTAGGTACCTTGTTAGGTGGTTTTAAGGATGCTCAGCAGCAGAGTGGGGCTGTTAAACCTGGATTCTAACATCAGAAATCTTGGTGATGGCCAGAGAGGAACCCTGGTACAAAGGTTTGAGTGGAAGCTGAGTTGGTTGAATCTGGGATTAACTCTTCATAGTTGGAGCATCCAGTTAAATCTTCATGACAGTCACATGCATTCCTTTAAGGCATTAAGTGTAGCCATGGCCTGAGGAACATCCCAGTTTGGGGATTTTAGTTTCTCCTTTTCTGCAAACCAGTAACCAGGTTCTCAGCATTATGTGACTGTGGCTGAGGAGTCACTCACCACTGGGAAACCCACAAGTGATGTGACTGGTGTAAGATAAGACAACAAAGATGCACGTTTTCAGTGGACTAAACAAACCTGAATTATTTCTGAATGTTTGTTCTCAGCTCCCTTAGTGTTGAGTGCTCATCCCAAAGTCAGTCCACTCATGGTTCCACAGCAGCTTTCCCTTTCCCAATGCAGCTGTGATGACTGCTGGGCCAGGCTGCCCTGCACAGCACAAGGTCCCATCTGGGCTTTCACCCAGAAATTGCAGCAGTGCTGTGAGAAGGGAGGAGCCCAGTGCTCTGAATTCAGGAAAATGCACGTTGTTCTGAAACCACCTTTTGTTCAGGGATGTACAGATCTGGTATTAACCAGTGACCTGGGGGTGCTTACTGGGGTGTTGTAGCTTTGCTGTTGTCCTTTGCACACCCAGCTGTACCACAGCTTTGGGTTTGGAGATAACAAATCCCGGGTAAGAACTTAAAACTGCTTCAGCTATAACTCCCTGAACTGTTCTGAAAAGAAAGTAACGATTATCATTAATCTGTTCTCCCTAGTTAGTTAATTTCCCTGTAAGTGTGGATGAGTACAGCGTGAACCCCTGTAAGATGTGGATTGTTCATTAGGTTGTGACTTTGCTGGGGAAGATGGAGCGCCTGCGCAGTTCTCCGCTCCACGCCAACATCTCCACTGCTCTGGATAAACACCTGGAGTCGATCCACGTGGTGCAGGCTCGCAGGAAGGATGAAATTGTCAGTGCTTCCAGTCGGCAGCGGCACGGCCCTCCCAGGTGCCAGGATGAGAGAGGTATAGCTGGGCTTATGTACATTGCTAAGGTAGCTGGGAAGCTGAGCATCTTGCAAAAATAACTGAGGGGGGTTGTAATTCAAGTTTCAACTTACTTTCCAATGTTAGAGTTTTGTCAAAAACAGACTGGGTGGGGTTTGGATGAGGGTTTGAGGAGACACTAAAACTGGATTTTAGACATAAATAGGTTAAATCAATTTAGAGGTGGTCATCCCATTAATAATGGATTATTATTAGCAAGGAATAAAAATTAGTGGGTTTTTTTGATAACACGTTCAGGGATTGGAGGTGTTGCTAAGCTATTGCCTCTTGCTTCTCCCTGTCCCTCATATTCCTCTTCCTATGAACCCTCCAGCTCTGTCTTTGTCTAGAACTTCCTTGGTATCTCCATGCTGAATCTGCCCAAAGTGACTGAGATGGCCTTAGGTTACAAATGGATTTCCTCTCCAAGCATCTTCTGTCTTAGACTGGCATAATTACAAATCATATTTTGGATGGATCCACAAAAATACAAGGGGAAGAATGTTTTCATTCTTAATGGTGTCCCAAATAAGCCAAATACTCAGCTTAATCTTTCACCAGTGCACAGGCAGAGTGGCAGGTTCCCTTGTCTCTGAGATGGGAGTCAGGATAAATTCCTGCTCCCTGCGACACTCTCACCTCCTACCTTGTGTCAGAAGCTGTCTTATGTTTCTAAATCTTCTGATCTCTTCTGCTGTTCTTTCTCCATCTGAATTACAGGGATTATTTTCCTTCTTTGGGGTGTCCCATCATGCAGTTCTGTAATTCTCAAGTTTACCTCAGAAGATACACTGGAGCATTCTTTCTTTTCACCTGTTCCCCATCGTTCTTGTTTCTCTTTACCTTGACTGAAGATTATGGGACTTGTTAAGGTGAAGGGGTTTTTCTGGGTGTTGAAGCCCATGAAAATAATTGTCTTTAGAACAGAGTAGTCTGGGGAGGGGTTGTCAGACCTGGAGATCCAGGTTCTTGGTGCAGCTGCTGGGAGAGGAGAGGAGGCTCTGCACAGTGGGATCTGATTACTTACCTGGAGGAGTGGTGCTTGGTCCTCTGCCTCCCATCGCTGTCTTGGGGTGTTGAACCTGGAGCAGCAGTTGGGGAGGATTTTTTTGAACAGTAAATTATTGGATGCAGTAACTGTATTCGCTCTGTCAGGCAAAACCTTGAGGGAAAGGCCTGAAGCTGTTCTGGTTTGTTTGGGAGCAGGTCTTGCCCAGCCCTGTTTCCACAGCACCTTTCTATTCCATCTGATTCAATATTAAGCATTTATTACAGAATCACAGGATGGCTTGGGTGGAAAGGGCCCTTAAAGCCCATCCAGTTCCACCTCTGCCATGGGCAGGGACACCTTCCACTATCCCAGGCTGCTCCAAGCCCTGTCCAACCTGGCCTTGGACACTTCCAGGGGTGGGCATCCACAGCTTCTCTGGGCAGCCTGTGCCAGAATAACGGGACCACAGCCCAGGTGACCCTTTACAGGTGGTTCAACACCCATTCACAGAGCATGACCCGTGTGCTTCAGTCCAGTGCCCCAAACAAGCTGTTGCTTCACCCATGGTAAGGATTTCTTGGCAGGACAGGTGAAGGATCCCACTGTGACCCAGAAGGGGAGGGCCCAGGTGCCATTAGGGTGTGTGTATATGGAGCACCCCAGCCCCGGGGTGCAGCTGCAGCAGGAAGGTTCTGTAACAAACTCAGAACCTAAAAACCGCACACCTGCCTCGCTGTGTGAGGGCAGAGAAATTCAGATCCAGCTTTTATAAACCTGTAAAGGGACAGGCAAGGTCAGGGACCGGCGGTGTGGGGCGAGGGCAGCCCCGGCAGCGCTCCAGGACTAAAGGGCCGTTTCCTCCCTCTGCAGTGGTGCTGGCTCTGGCCGCGGCGCTCCGGGCCCTGTGCCTGGCCACGCGCAAGGTGCGCACCGTGCTGTGGTGTGCCTTCCAGATGACCCTGCCCAAACCCTCCGCTGGCAAACGGGCTCGGGAGAGACTTCCTCAGGAGGGGGCGGCGTCCGAAGAGAAACGAGCCGAGACCCCCCCGGCTGCAGCCGCGGCCCCGCGAGGGCCCAGGGAAGCCGGGGCAGAGGGAGCCCCGGGGCCGTGCACGGACCTGCTCCGCAGTGTGTATGAGAGAGGAGACGTGAATTCCTCATAATTTTTGGTTCTTTTTAGTTACTTCAAAGTTTCAACTGCTAAAGTTCATATTTAAAGCTATATCTTGATGAAAAGTGAGATTTGCCTTAAGGGCTCTCAGGTTAAGCTGTTAACGGTGATGGGCAGGGTCAGAATGTTGTAAAGCCAAACTGGTGAATGTTAACTTAAAAAAATAATCAGACTAATTCATTAACAGCCAAGATATTATTTAACTCCTGCGGGTGAAGCCTGGTGTCCAACTCTCCCCATAACTCCTTTTAGTTTTGCTTTAGGAAATAGGTTTTTAAATAATGATTCTTAAAGACTGTGGTGTGACGGGGTGTGAGGTTGGTGTCAGATCAGATTGTGATGTAAAATGGTTTCCTTATTGAACTAAAACCTGGAAACAGAAAGAAAAAAGGCTAGAAATACCCAATATTCATGTAAAACTAGATATTTAAAATACAAATATTTATGAATTTGAGATTTTAAAGTCTACGTTTGGGAAAGGCAATATGCACCAGGTTCCACTAAATTACCAGTAGAACATAATTGCTGTGTGAAACCATGAATTTAGTGAATGTGTTCAGATACTTGGAATGCTCTTGGGAACAAATGAACTACTGTTGTAAAGTATTTAAGCATAATCAAACTACGACAGGCAGACAGGATTGTCCTGCAGAGCTGTGAAGGAGCTTCAATAATGAGCGTTGTTTTTAATTTAACTTCAGAAAAGGTCGTGCCAAGTTCTGAAATTTGGATTTTCTTAAAGTTACTAGTTTGGTTTGAAATTTGATTGTCAACTTCTAGACTTCTTAGTTCCCTTCTGCATTTGGGCATCTCCCAGCACTGGTGTTTGCTTGCAGCTCTCAGTCTTTAGGAGCAGGAGTGATGGATTCACCAGCACCCAGTGCTGGTGCTCAGGACAGGGTGGCCTTGGGAAACCTACTTTAACAGAGGGTTAAAGTTACTGAGCTGACCATGCCTGCACACCCTGGTGCCCACATGGCTCTGTCCTTCCTGCTGCTGGGAATGCTGATATGCAGAAGGGGTGATGGCATTAGATAAATTGTCATTAGATGATGTGCAGAAACGACTGAGAAAGGCTCAGCAGAAGGTGGGGTGTGATCACGGCAACGACAGAAGTGCTGCCGGGTGAGAGGGGCAGAACAAGCACAGCTTCCTAACAGCCACTGCACTGGGGGTTGTTCAGTTTGACCCAGGCTGTGTTGATGTTAAAGCAAAACTGACTGTGCTGACTGGAGTTGTCTATAAGAAATAAATTCATTTTTGTTGAAGAGCTTCTGTTCCGCAAGTGTGTTTCCAGGCCGGGCTCCTTGAGCCTGAACCGGTACCAGGGGGAAGCATTCGGTCTGTTATGGAACTGTGTTCAGGAAAAGCAAAGGGGATGCTGAAATGCCTCTCTGGAGACAGCTCTGACCATAACATCAGACACGCCAAGGGAGCCAGAGTAGGGAATATTTCTTCCCTGCAAATGTCTCAGCTCCAAGCTCTGCACTGCCAGGGAAGGCTGATGCAGCAATTCTGTCATCTGCACTGGGAATCTCAGGGGTGAGTCCAGAGTATTCCTGCTCTATAAATAACTCTGTGCTGTCAGTGCCAGCTGTGCGCTGCTGACCATCCTGAATGGAGCAGCAGTGGTTGGAGCTCCAGAAGCTGAGTTGCTGCCTGCCTGGGCACCTGATCCATGGCACAAACTGCTGGCATGGGAAGGGGTGGGCCCACAGTCCTGCAGGGCAGGGGTGGGCAGAGGGGGCAGCCCTGCAGCTTCATCGGCTGAAAAGCATCAGCTCACTTTGGGTTTCCAACACCACTGGCAGCTGCTATGGTGCTGCGGTTCCACTCTGCCCCAGGACAGCTGCTGGAAGCCAAAGGGCTGGATTTGCCCTTGCTCCTGATCCCTGTCCCTGACAGGGCCTTGGTTTAGCCAGACAGACATAACAGCCTGGCCCAGCCCTGTGCCTGGCTGGGAGTGCAGGGGACAGTGGTGCCTGCAGAAGGATCTGCAGGGCTGTGGGAGCCAGTTCCCACTGTGTGGGACTGTGCCCTTCTTGCATCCATAGACTCCTATGCATGTGCACGCACACAATGATGTAGACTGTTGTTCCTGGACAGGCTCTGGAGCACAGCAGTGGGCAGAACGGGCTCAGGGCCTCCTCTTCTGAAGAGGTGAACACTGCCCTTCCCTTGACCCTCACAACCAAAGGTCTCAGGAGGCCATGACAGGCTCAGGTGAGCCGTGCCCATGCAGGTAGGCAGCTCCAGCCCTCAGCTTGCATTTTCCTTGGAAGCCAAGGGCTAGGCAGTTCAGTGCCAGGTCACAGAGCTCTAGGAAAAGCCACTTCAGCTGACAAGGATGGGCAGCAGCTGCTGCCAGAGCAAGGGGGATGCCAGCAGGAGCTGAGATTGCCCGTGCTGCCAGCCTCCTGAGCCCTGCACGTGGGCCAGGGCTGCCTCGGGCAGAGCCAGTGCCTTGCCCAGCCTCAGCCCAGGGCTGGTACAGGGGGCTCCAGGGGACCAGGAAGCGAGAGCTGGCCCATGGAGCTGGGGCTGAGTGACACCCCCTCCCTCAAGAGCTGCCCCCTGCCCTGTTCCACTGCAGTCCCACACCCTGGCAGCTGCCTGAGCCACCTGAAATTCCAACCAGGAACTGCTGCAGTGTACCAGGCCACAATGGGAAGAGAGCCCTGGGGAGTAGCACAGCTGGGTCAGCTCCCAGGAAAGAGGGCACACAAGGCATGAATGAAGCTGCATCTGCACCAAGGCAGCAACAGGCAAGCCTTCAGAAATGCTGCTGCTTGGGCAAGAGGCCAGCAAGGACACGGGACACACCACTGGCACTGCCATCATGAATGACAACATCACTCAGAGGAACCCATCTCTGGCCAATCAAGATTTATTATTCAAGTCCAAAGATAAAGCAGCTGGAGACTCACACACACACACACAGCAGCAGCTTGAGGGGGAGGCCTGGCCCTGGAGTCAGAGCGGTGCTGAAAGCGGCGCTGGGTCAGGCACCCTGGGGGTGCAGGAGCACAGGAGCCCAGCACAGGTCACCTCACAGCAAACACCTGGAGCATGCTGCAGCACAGAGCCCAGGCACACCCATCCCTCCCACAGCCCCTCCTTCCCCCTCAGTTCACAGGATTAGTGTTCTCCTTCCTCAGTGGGCAACACCATCACAAAAAGGCTGGAGCAGCAGGGATGAGCCCTTTGGGGGGAGGAGGAGCATTCAGGAGGAACACTGCAGTTCCTGATGGATGGCAGCTGTGCCCAATGGGCAGTGACCCCATTGCATCCCTGGCTCACCCTGCTTGTGCCAAACCAGCTTCAGAGCTTCACCCTGGCAACAGCCGTGGAAGTAACAGTCCATGTTCACCCCACAGAACATCAGGGAGCACCATTTTCCAGCTCTCTAGAGTCTTAAAATTGCGTTAGGAGTGCGGTTTGCTGCTGCTGAGGCCAATGCTCCTGCCCAGGTGGTGTTTCCCTCGCTCACAGTCCACAGGTGATGCAGTCACATCACTGCAGCTCACCTCTGTTTCACACATCTCTGCTGCAGCCCAGCACTGCCTCGTGCTGAGCTCAGCTCCAGTCCTGCTCCCCCAGCCCAGCCTGAGCAGGGCTGGAGTGTTGGCCTCAGCAGTGCAAACACAGCAATTTGCAAAGACATTTTTCAAGGCTTGTGTCAATGAATTCATGTGTGCCCCAGGGCGGCATGTCCTGGCTACTGGCAGGACAGGCTCAGCTCAAACCACGGCCAGTGCAGGGGCTGCTCCTACACCATGCTCTCCTCCCAGGTGGTCAGAAGTAAAAATGGATCAATTTAACAACATGGACATAATCACTTCACCCTTCTTTGGTACAGACACTGGCCACGAGCACTGACTGAGACACTGATACCACAAGCACAGGGCACACTGAGTCCAGGAGCTGCTCAGAGATTCTGTTCTGCTATGTAACAAAACAAAACAAAAGAAAGAAAAAAAAAAAAAAAAAGGCATCACTTTCCAAGAACTGCTCCCAGCCACGTGCCTGGAATTCTTGCTGCTTTTTAAACACACACCATATTCAGAATTAATTTTATCCTTTGAGAGTCCAACTGGAAATCAGCAGCTACCGCTTCCGCTCGCCTTTCTGTGTTCGTTTCTTCTCCTTCTCCTTCCGCTCCTGCTTGGCCAGCTTGTCCTTCTCCCGCTGCAGTTTATCCTGCTCTTTCTTCTTCTGGAACTCATCCCGCAGCATCTCCCGCTCCAGCTTCCTGGCATTCAGCACATCCTCTACGTTGGTGTTTCGGAACAGCGCTGGGGCGGGCTAAGGGCCGACAACGCTGTGGCTGAGGTCACCCGAGACAATGCCTTGGCACATGGGAGGTTTGTTCTACCTCCCCCCTCACCATCTGACTCCCTGCTTCCTCACCAGGCAGGTAAGGAACTGGGGAATGAGAAATGCAGAAAGGAGAAGGGATCTCTGATTGCTTTCCAGAAAGAAAAGCCAGGTTGAAAAAACGCCCACTCCTAGAGAAGGAAGGGTCTGGAGCACAAGTCCAATGAGGAGTGGCAGAGGAGCTGGGGGGGCTCAGCCTGGAGAAAAGGAGGCTCAGGGGGCCCTTCTCACTCTCCACAAGTCCCTGACAGGAGGGGACAGCCAGGTGGGGGTCAAGCTCTGCTCCCAGGGAACAGGGACAGGGCAAGAGGAAACAGCCTCAAGTTATGACAGGAGAGGTTTAGGATGGATATTGGAAAAACTACTTCATGGAAAGGGTGGTCAAGCATTGGCACTTGGGGATAGGGGTTAGTGGTGGCCTTGGCAGTGATGGGGGAATGGTTAGACTCAATCCCAGAGGGCTTTTCCAACCTTAGTAATTCTGTGGTTTTTTTCCTAGAAAAATGAGGTTGCCTACTGGTTCGTAAGACTGATGTGTAAAAATACATGTCAGACCTCTACAAACCGGAAAGGAAACAAACACCCAGGGTACAGCCTCGAGTGGGTTCACTGCAGCTCTGTGTGTGCCATGTCTGAACACATACATACGTGTACATACATGTGTGTATGTGCAGACAGACAGGTACATACATGT
The DNA here is from genome assembly GCA_013400635.1 of Hypocryptadius cinnamomeus. NCBI lineage: Eukaryota > Metazoa > Chordata > Aves > Passeriformes > Zosteropidae > Hypocryptadius > Hypocryptadius cinnamomeus. Next base: position 72,094 of record VYZP01071125.1, read on the forward strand.
CCCTAATGCAGGGACAAGAATAACTTAGGTTTCATATTTAATTATGTGATAAAACCTGCTTCCATCTTAAATGTGCCAGCTGGGAGCTCAAGGATGGTCCCAATTCTGAGACAGACACGGGCCCCTTGGTCCTGCCCACCCAGCTGCACCACGGCCTGCCAAGCTTCATTCCTGACACGATTTCCCTCTCTGGACACCAGTTAACATTAACCTGATGTTCTGGGAGCATTTTCCTTATCAAGAATCACGTTCTATGAAGCTGCAAAAGGTGGAAGAGGGAAAGAGGGGAGGAGAAGGAAATGAATAGCAGGGTTGGTGTGAGTGCTGCACACAGAGCACACGGGCTGTCACTGTGAGCAAGGTCAGGGTACACAGAGAGAAAAACCAATCCCCAAGCTTAAAAGGTGGCCCAACAGAAACAGGGAGACCAGCACAGGAAGAGAAGGATGGGAAACTCACCATGGAGGCTGCCTGCCTGACAAGCAGCCTGAGTCACCAGGAATTCAAAGGATACATTTTTCTGATCCAATATTTACAGCTGTCGTCAATCCATCCTGTTCATCCCCACCAGTGAGAGAATTAAGGAAACACAGACATCAGTAATGATCTTGTGCCTCTCTACAGCCACACTTGACTCAAATTAACAGCCTTATAAAGGAAGAAGCAGCTGGACTCTCACAGACCAGGTATGCACAGCTCCTGCTGCTCCAGGGCCAGATGCAGTTGCCTACAATTCACTCTGCTGGGCAGGGAAGAGCTCGTTCTTCAGCACCACAAAGAGTTAACTTCTAACCCTCCCATTCCACACACTCTCTCTGTAAAGGATTATTTCAGCAGATTTCTCCTGGGAAAGCAAGAGATCACTACCAGCTGCTGAGGGATAGGGGCATTCACTGCTCTCCTGCCACACACCTGGGCTGGGCAAAGAGCCACAGCCACGTGCTGCTGGGGACAAACACCCTCCCAGGAGCATCTGCTTGCAGCACTCCACAAACAAGGAGCTTCCCTGCTTTGTCCATGGCAGTTATTTTATGGAAGGAAGACTGCAAGACTTCCCCAGCTCTCCCCAGCAGACCCTGCAGAGGTGGGAGAATGTTGTTGCTTGAGGAGGTTTAGAGCAGGTGATGTCCCTCACAGCCCCCAGCAGTGCAGGAAAAGGATATTCCTCCTCGTCAGTCACATTGGCATACTGGGCCAGGAGCGCAGCCTTCCTCTGCTTCTCCTCCTGGGACACCTCCTTGGGCTTCACCACTATCCTGGCCTGCTTCTCCATCATGCTGGCAATGGCCTGGACCTCATCTGGCAGGAGAGGAGTGACAGTGTCAGCCCAGGCCACAGACAAGGCCACCGAGGCCCTGGTGTCACTCACTGCCTGCTCCCTCTGCAGCTCCACCCACCCTGCGTCCTGCAGGGACATGGTCCTGGGGAAATGCACCCACCCAAAGGGAGATGTCTCACCCAAAAACACCCCCCGAGCTTTTCCCAAGGGCACCAGTGGTGCTGTCAAAGCCAGCTGCTTTGGGGAATTCCAGCTGGGATCTGGGAGAGATGGAGCTGCTGAGGAGCCACCATGGGGCTGGCTAGGGCCAGCATGGAGCTGGCACCCTGAGGTGACAGGGGATGGCACCCTGTGCTTCTCTCTTGCAGGGGAATTCCCTGTGCTGCACCCAGCCACCACCAGACACTGTTATTCCTGGAGCAGACACTGTTATTCCTGGAGTAAGGGAAGTCTCACAATGAAACTGGAATCAGTCAGGCTCTGGCTAATGAAAATCCATTTGACTCCAAATCACATTCTCTTCCACTTCAAAGCAGCTTAATAAGTTTATTTAAGTATGTACTTAACCCCCATCAAAGAGAAATTCTGAAAACCTGAAGGGAGGGGTCAGTTCCATGTTCTCCCTTTCTTTCCAACCAAGAGAGACCAACAGCTGATTTACCTTTTAACATTGAAATTCCATTTCCTAAATAACATCTGGGTTTTGATGACAATTTTTTTTTAGTCTGTTAATCACTTATCCTCAGGACTATTATTCTGAGTGGATACACACTTCAGTGGAGATTTATCCTTTTATGGAACCCCAGTGATATAATTTCACCCTGGAATTCCATGAACCCAGACACACTGTGCTGCCTTTTTATAACAAGAAAAATCCCTGTGGGTGAGCACTGTCAGGAGCAGGAGGAGCCCAGCAGCAGCTCCAACAATCCCAGTCACTTGTCCTCAAGAGGAATTTATTTTATTTAATGCATGGAACAGCATTAACTTCTCCCTGTCCCCAGCCAAAGGCAAAGTCAGGCCAAGAGCAGACTTCCAGGATTTCTGGGGAAAGCCACTGAGCTGCTGAGTGGTGGAGCTACTGTGTCCATGCAGTGGTGAGGCAGAGGGGGATGCTGGGGCTGATGCAGTGACCAGGGACTTGCTGCCAGAGCCATTCCTGGGTGACACCGGGCACTGGCAATGTGCTGTTTGCAACCAGAGGCAAAATGCAAAGCCAACAAAAAGCAGGATTTAGACCAAAGGGACATTCCATTGTCACGATCTCCTGTCAGGTCTGTGCCACTGCAATGTCACTGATCCGTGCTTGAACCACAAATCCTCCCAGCTCACAGCCCCACTGCATCCAGAGCCCTGCACAGGGACCAGGACAAACCTCCCCACACAAGGACAGGGCCAGGTCTTGGCTCCCAGCTGAGCACAAGGGATGGACACAGGCACAGTGGGGCTGGGGAAGGAGCAGTGACAGTTTATCAGCAGCCTCACAGAGCTTCCTCCAACAAGCATTTATGGAAAAAAAGGGAGAGTTTTAAGGGAAAATGTTGGAAGAGGAAGTACAGATGTGAGTGAGGTGAGCAGCAGCAGCAGGGACAGCCCAGCTCTCCCCAGGGGCGCTGCAGTTGTACAAACCAGCTGCTTTCCAGACTGCCTAGACAGAAGCAGCACAGGTTTCTACACCATAATAGCTGCAGTGCCAGCACTGAGCAGAGCCAGCCCTGGATGTGCTGGGAAAGGAGGTTTCTGAAAAAGCCACAGAATGGTTCAGGCTGGACCTTAATGACCATCTCATCAGAAAAAAAATCCTGTATAGAAAAAAAAACCAAAAAAACACACACACACACCAAAAAAAAACCACCAAAACCACATACACAAACAAAAAAAACCCCAAACAAAACAAAAAACCAACCAAAAACCAAAACAAACAATCAAAAAAATAACCAAGCAACCACCACAAAAAAACCAAACAACAACAACAGAAGGCCAAAAACCTCACAAACAAAAAAAAGTAATTCCCCTGCAGGATAATGAACCCAAAGAGCAGCAAATGCTGGGGCAGCCCAAAGTGAAGCTGCTCATCCCCGTGCCAGGTGAAAGAGTAACTGAGCAGCAATGGAATGAGAGGCAGCTCAGACCTGCAGCCATGGGGCAGCTTTGGTTTAACTCCTACCAGGACAAACACAAAGTTCCCTTTGGGGTGAGGCCCTGCAGGTCACCCCACACTGAGGTCCAGGGCACAGCACCCCAAGGCACAGCACTCTACCTTCTTTCTCCTCTTTGGAATCAACGACCTGGGAGTCAGACCACCTCTCCACAACCTCCCTGCACACATCATTCAAGAGATCTTCTTCCTAGAAAGGGAAAAGAGACTCCTCAGACTTGGAACAGAGTTGGCTGCTTCGAACAAACACCAGTCAGACGAGAAAAGTGGCAGCTACAAAGGATCTGCACCCCCAGCAGTCAGCTCAGGAACAGCTTTTCACCCCAAATCTGCCTGTTGAACACACACAGCACTCTGGTTCCCTGGGATGGCACAACCACGCCGTGTCTGGTCACTGTGCACACGAACGCTCTGACACACGTGGGTTCCACAAGGGTGGCTGTGCAGGTGTCACAGCCCTGCCCACACCCACGAGCCCACTGGGGCTCTTGGCTCCCAAAGCCTCCTGCCCTGCATCCTCTCTCTTCCTGGGCAAGGCCACAGTGCTGATTCAGTGCTACCTCCACACCAAGCTCATTAAAGGGAATAAATTACATGGGATAAATCACAGGTCAGGGCCAGTGCAGAGCTGGAACCCCTGTGCTGGTGCTGACAGATCATCACCTCTCACCCTCAGGGACATCCTGGTCCCCCTGACCTGCCTGGAACATCAAACACGACTTAGAAGTGGCAGTGGGACACATCCCCCTGCTCCAGCAGGGGCTCCTCCAGGGGCTGCAGGATAATCTCTGCTCCAATGTGGGTCTCCAGGGGCTGCAGGGACACGGCTGCCTCACCATGGTCTCACCACAGAATCCCAGCCGTGGTGCCTGGAGCAGCTCCTGACCCTGCAGAGCTCTCACAGCTTCTCACTCCTCTCTCCAGCTGTGCTCCTGCAGGTGTTTTTTTCCCCTGCATAAATCTGTTATTTAAAAGAGCTGAATGTCTTGGAGCCCATTGGCATTTGCTCCATGGAACACAGGAGAGGGAAACACCACAGATGGGGGTCACAGAGCTCAGGGGCCACCACCAAATATTTCAAAAAACCAAGAAATTATATTGGTTTGGCATTCAGTAAATATAGAGAGAAATCAATAATGGAAAATACAAGTGAGGCGGATTGTCTGGTTTAAAGAGAAGAACTGGACAGAAACAGAACTCAATTTTAAGTTTCTTGATTAGGAATGGTAGAAAATCCCTAGCAAGACATGATCAGGACTGAGGAACCATGGACATGAGAGCAGATATCACGTGAGATGTCACCTTATTTTAACAGTGTTTGTGAAATACAAACAAGTGAACAAAAAAATCCCCTGTAATTTGTGTATGGAACTAGAAGAGAGTTGGCAAGAAAACCCCCAAATTCACCAAATAAAACACTGTTTCAAAAGTCAGTACAGAAATAAGCACAGAGTCTAAAAATAAAGAAACAAAAAAGACATTAAAAAAGAACAGACTACAAAGAATAATTACAAAGTCTGAGGGTTCAAGAGACAAAAATGTTTTACAGGAATGGCAGAAAAATCAAAGTGAGCCAGAAACTGCAAATGAGGCTCAACTCATGGAGTTGAGCAGCCCTGGACTGGAGGGAGATGGGAACCCCACAGCTGCTCAGTCCTGGCAGCAGCACAGAAGGGAACTGAGCACTGAGCAGAAAAGGGGAAACAGCAGAAAACTGGAATATCAGGAAAGGGGAATATCAGTGGCAGGGCACAGCACTGCTCAGCCAGGACTGAGAGGGCCAGGCACAGTGATGGGGATGGAATGAAGTCCCATAATTACAGGGAGGTTAATTAACCTCGACTACTGCAGAGCAGCACTTTGCAAAGACATCTGGCTCTGTCCCTCAGGATGCACCGTTTGCTTCTCAGGCTCTTTTAGGCTCAAAGCTGCACTGCCACAGCTGAAGGAGCTCATTGCTGTGCCCCAGGGTGGGGAGGGGACAGGGACAGCAGGGGAGGGTGCTCTGGCTTTTAGGAAACCCTAAAACTGGGATGGCACAATCAGTGTACAGAAGGAATGGTGTCATACCTGTGATAACAAAAAGCTGATTGTACCTGCCCAGTCCCTCTGGGTTTTGTGCTCCCACACTGATATTTTAGGAGGAAACCAGTGACAGCCACTGAGCAGACAGTTCCCAACACCAGCACTACTCATGATTTAACGTTTTACACTGTGAAACATCCATTTACGAAAAACCCCGAGACACAGACACTGTAAAATCATACAAGGAGGATTATCGAAGAGAAATCCCTCCCTGCACTCTCCTGGCTCCCAGGAATCCGGCAGGAGCAGAGGCAAGCCCTGCTCACCCACGGCTGTTCCTGTCCGTCCCAGTCCCAGCGGGATCCGATTCCTGACGGACAACGCGTGTGTGAGCCACGACAGCACCGCCCCACACCCTCCTCCAGAGGATTTACCATTCAAAGTCACCTCTCGGTGCCCACCTGGAGCTGCCAGGCCGCCCAGCTCGGGGTGAACCCTGAGCGCTGCACCCAAACCAGGGGGATCCCTGCGCTCCCCACCAACGGCCCCTTCCACAGAGCTTCCATCAGCCCGAGCCTGGCACAAAACCCCCAAACAAGCACCGAAAACCCGCCGGGGTCGCGGGTGGGGGTAAAAAAAGCCCTTGATGCGGGTGTCCTGCCAGGAAGGGGGTAACCCGCTCCGGGAAGCGGGTGATGACCCAGGGCTGCGGGAGCCGCCCCGCCCGTCCTCCCCACGGAGCCCGCGGAGGCCGCAGCCCCCCGGCGCCTTGCGGGCTGCAGGAGAGCCCCGGCGGGAGCACGGCGCGTTCATCGATACGGGGCGGACGGCGAGACCCCGCTGGCCCGGGGCCGCGGAGGGACCCCCGCCCTTACCAGGCAGGCGGCCAGGACGGCCCGCAGCGCCTCCAGCCGCTCCTCGTCGCTCTCCTCCTCCCGCAGCAGACCCTCAATGTAGGCGCCGTACACGGCGCGGTCCAGCCCCAGCGCGTCCAGCCGCGCTGCGAGCCAGGCCGGGAAGGGCGGCGGCTCCGGGAGCAGGATGGGGGCCGGGATCGGGATCGCGATCGGCATCGGGGCCGCGCCCGCCCCGCCGGGCGCCGCCATCTTGGGCCTTCAGAGGGAGGGGACGGCGGCCGCGGCGGGACAAAGTTGTGGCGCAGGCGGGAGCGGAGGGAGTGGGGTGGGGGTCGGTGCGGCCGTGACCGGACGGGGGCGGCCCGGTGTGCTCGGTGTGCCCCGTGTGCGCTCCGTGCCACCTGCGCCCTTGGCACAGCTTCTCCTTCCCTCGGAGAGCGGTTTGGCGGGGAGCGACGCGTCCCTTCGCGGCCGCCGTGCGGGGCGGGGCGGGGCGGGCGGCGGAATTTAAACACGGACAAGCGGCGGGCTCCCGGCGGCTCCGAGCCGGGCAGGGCCATGGCCGGCACGGCCTCCCCTCGGCCCCTCCGCGGACAGTCCTTCTACCTGGACGTGCCGAGCGGCCGCAGCGCCCGGGACCTGGCGGAGGCCATCGGGCGGCTCGGCGGGGTGAGCGCGGGCCGGGGCCGTGAGGGGCCGGGGGTGACCCGGGACTGTGGGGGGTCTAGGGGGGTGTCTTGGGGCGGCCTCGCCCCTTTTCTGACTCTGCTCATTTTTTAATGTTTCCTGATTTTTTTTTTGGTTTTCCGGCGGGCCGATTCCCTCCCCCGCAGCCGGAGCCCTGTGGGGCTGGTGGCGATCGCTCCTGTCCCCGCGCTCCGTACCTCGGGGGTCCCTGGACCCGGGACCGGCCTTTCCCTCCCCACATTCCGGGTGTTCTGGCCTTTCCCTCCCCACATTCCGGGTGTTCTGGCCTTTCCCTCCCAACATTCCAGGTGTTCCAGGTCCGTGCTGGAAGGACTAGTGTGTGTATGTTTCATCTCTGCTTCCCTCCTGCCCTGTTGTCTGTGGAGCTGCTTGCCCAGTTGTTGCTTTTCTCTTTTATTTTTCTAAAACTGGTTATGTTCTTCTGGGGACAGAGCTCCTTTCCCTCCCAACAGTCCAGGTGTTCCCGGCTGCCTGGTCTGGCCAGTGCTGGTGACCACCATGAGAGCAGCTCCCTGCCCATGGAGATGCTTCCAGTGGTGGTCACTTGGTCCTGGGAGCGCTTCCCAAGGGCTGGGGGCTGCCTGCTGCTCCTGGGGGCACCTCCCAGAGGTGAGAACTGGTTGCAGAGTGATGGGTGCCCCATCACCCAGTGTTAAATGGCTCCCTGGTACGTTTTCCAGGTGGTTGTAACTGGTGCGTGGTTCCCCCTCATCGCTGACAACAGCCTGTGGCAGTTTAATCTTTTAGGGAGGTTGTGGGACTTCCAAATGGAATTCAACATATGGTAAAGTAGGGAAATGCCAACCAAGGTTCTTATCGTGGAGCGGTGTGCTTTTATCATGATTTTCCCAGAAAAGCCATCTGAACCCTTTTCCCTGGGAGGCTGTTATTTGGGTGGATCCCTGTGGCATCCTTCATGGCCTCCAGGCTTCCTTGCTGCTGATATTCCTCAGCAGTTCCTTATCTCCTGCCCCTAAACCCTTCAAAAAGTAGCATCACCCCAGTCCCTCAAGCTGGAGCTGAGCGTGGGGCTGTACCTGTTGTTCATCTTTCTGCCTCTTTATTGCTTTTGTGCACAGTTTGGTTCCAGCAGTTGCTATTTGTTTTCAAGCTCTTTAATGTCTCTGAGGTGATCATCTCATGTAATCTCAAAACTTAAATCCTGCAATGCACACACTTACTATTGTTGCTGTTAGTAATGAAGGAATGGGATTATTTTGGGGTTAAGAACAATTTATTGTTTAGATAAATATTAGTTTTAGA
>VYZP01071126.1:679-109969 GCA_013400635.1 Hypocryptadius cinnamomeus
CGGTGGGGCCGGCCACGCCGGTGCCGCCGTTATCTGCATTTTTCCGTCGTCGGGAGAGGGCCCCCCCCGGGCGGCGGCTGAGGGGAGGGGGCGCGCGCCCTGCGGGGCCGGTTGAGGAGGGGGCGCGCGGGGGGCTCGCGGCGCCGAGGACGTGGCTGCCGGCAGCCCCGGCCCCGCGTCCCCTCCTCAGCCTCCTCGAGCATCCCCCCGAGATCCCGCACCGGGGAACGCCCTTTCCGAGCATCCCCCCGTGACCCAGCACCGGGGAGCGCCCGCTCCGAGCATCCCTTCCCATCCCGCGCCGGGGAACGCCCGCTCCGAGCATCTCCCCACGGCCCGCACCGGGAAACAGCCGCTCCGCGCACGGGAAGGGGCGGCGGGGGTCCGGTCTGAGGTGCGAGGGCGCGGGTGAGCGAAGTGGGGAACGCAGGAGCGGGGAGCCCCGGGTGTGCTCGGCGGCCGTGCCGTTAAACGGAGCACGCGGCGCCGCTGCGGCTGCCGCCCGGTGCGGGCAGCGCCGGAGGAGCTGCTGGGAGGCTGAGTCAGACGCAGACGGAGTGAGGCGCTAGGCCGCCTTCCCCCCCCCGTGCCCGCACTCACGTAAAAGCCGTGAAGCAGCTCCCCGAAGGGCATCAGCTCAAATCAGCGTCCGGCTCACTGCACCCACCGCTGATGCTGCAGCCTCTTCCCGGCCCCCCCCCGGGAAGAGAAGGCCCCTTCTGAATTTATCTTCTCCAGTAATTGTGCCTGCTTAAACACGTCCAGTTGATTTGGACAGTTTCTTGAACTGTGAAAACCTTTCAAACGTGTTTAAACCCCCTTTGCAGAGCTACCAAGGCATGAATAGCGCTTTTGTCGGCGGACAATGGTAATCTCCCGACTGTCTCCTCAGACTACTAAAAGTAGACGGCAATCTCTAAAAACCTGCTTTTGTTCTGATAAGGCAACTCGGTATCGGAGAGGCCCAGGTTAACAAAAAAAAAAAAAATCAGTGTTTTATGAAGGTTTTTGTCATGTTAAACTACCTTTCCTGCTGCTCATCGTGACTTGCCTTGGCTCAAAGGTGCAATGACAAATTTTTGGTCGCTCAGATGCATCCAGGAACTTGTGCAATTAAAAGCTGTTATTAAAACCTTTATTTATTGCTGTTAGCCAGAGTGATCCGCCGCCGGCCTTCATTCCCTTTCCACCCAACAAGTTGATAATTTAATTTGATGGGAGTAAGACGTTTCCCAGGCCGGCTGGAGCACGTGCTCGGTGCTTTATCTCCCGCCTGGCCCTTGTTCTCCCGGGGGAAGATGGAGCCGCAGCGGGTGGTGATGGATGGCACGTAGGGAATGGGGCTGCAGTACCGGGGCGCTGCCACGTGCAGCGATCTCCATCCTGGAGTGGGGATGCAGCAGCAGTGGTCTACACTTCTGCCTAGTTAAATGTGAAAAGAAAACCCCCAAACTTGCTTTTATCCTGTAAAGCAGGTTTGTACAGCTTGCCTGAAGGCAGCCAGGTGCTTTTTGCCAAGCTGAAAGGCTCCTTGTCCTCTGCGAGGTTAAGCCTGTAGGTGTGTCCTACAAATACCCTCGAGATAAGTCTTTCTCGTCACCAAACATCCGATGCTTGCCACCTCCTCTTATTTTTTTAGTTAAGCCTTCTAGGGAGGGCAGCTCAGCAAAGGCACGGCTGAGCCGTGAGCCAGCAGCACACGGGGAAGGTGCCAGAGCCATCCTGGTCTTCCTGTTCCCCATTGCCAAAAAGCTGGAGAGGCATCTCCGTTGTGGGTCTCTCCTCCCGTGGATCTGCAGCTCGATGCTGGGGAGAGCGTCGGCCAGCCAGGAGCAGGTGGTGGCTCCTGGGTTCCATCCAGGCTTGCAGAAAAGGGGTGGAATTTTGGGGTGGCCATTTTGTCCTTACGTAACGGCGAGACACCACCTCCGGCACCAGCTGCCTGGCAGGAATGTGCTGTCCTCCCTCCCTGGGAGAGGGGATGCCAGGCCGGGGTAAAAAGCTGCTTCTCTGCAGAGCTGCATTTCTCTGTTGTTGAGTGCCTTTAGCTTCTGGAATGAGCAAAGCTGATGTTTTTCTAGGCTTCTTTTGGGAATCTGAAGGCCTGCCTGGTTTCATAACCCTTCCCTGAGCACTAACTCAAACCATTTCTGCCTCTGGGCAGGGTCACTGGGCACGAGCAGCCTTGTTCTGCAGCATCCATGAGGTTGTGTAAGTGAGGCTGACCAGTAAATCCCGAATCATCACCCCCTGGGAGCCTCCTGGCTGGAGTTCCTGCAGGCAGTGACACAGCTCTGGCTGTGGCCTGGGGACAGCCCCTGCTGCAGTTTCTACTTCCCTTTGTCACCAATAACAGCAAGGACTTGGCCCTGGGTGGGGATTGCCTGGGTGGGGATTGCTGCTCTCTCCATCCCCAAAGGGCATATCCGGAGAGACCGTGATTTTAGGCTTTCTCTCATCTGACCCATGGGATGAGCCGGCTGGAATTAGTCACCTGGCTACGGTGAAAACCAGTCCCGACCTGAGATGGCTCAGTCTGGAATATTCAGGAGCTGGGGAGATACCAGACATCATTAGGACACCCTCCCTGAAGCATGGGCAGGCCAAGTAATAAATTTTGGGATTTAATCGTTACTCCTTGAGGAATGAATTCAGGTTTGTTCAGTGCTGGAAACATTCAGGCATTGTAGGGTATTGCTCACCCCCCCTTCCTCAATCTGCCCAAACTGAGTGCTCTGTGTTTTCTGGTGTTCTTGAAGTCCTTGCTCCTCTGTTTGATGTTAAAAAAAGCAGAGTAGTGGGAAATGCCAGACATTCCTGTTATAAATATGAGACTGGTCATTCCGGTAAAATTCAGTTGATGCCTTGTAAATGCACGGTGGTGGAAGGCAGGAGGGAGTATTGAAAAGACTCTTGGTGGTCGTGGGCATGGTGCTGTGGACAGATGGGTGTTTGGGATACTTTCTGGCTCCTGCGTCTCTGCTCTCGCCCCTGGACAAGGTCACTCTGTCTGCCGTTAACTTTTCTGGGCCCTCTGAACTGCTGGAAAATCCTGTGGATACTGGCTGGGAAGTGAACTTTTCCTTTCTCTTTATAAAGACTTCAAGGGTGTTAAAATTATATTTGCACATGACTTGAGTGGGTGGGGGATTTCCATGAGGCTGGGAGAATTCACTTGACTATTTTTTTATAAACTTCCAAATTGTGCTCTGGCTGCAGTTTCCATGTTGGGATACCTTGTTCAGTATTCCTCTTGTTCCTAGAAGCTGTGCAAACCGGATTGCCTGTGTGTGGAGGTGATTTCCCAGCAAAAGCTTGTTTTTTTTGGCATTGAAGGAAACTGACACTGCTCTGCAGGTGTCAGAGGGTGCAATAGCAAGTGTTAGAGGGCTGAAACACAATGTTTTAGGACTGACCAGAGGGTTTTCCTATAATAATGAGACTTTGTTGGGCTTTTTATGTGGGCAGAGCTTCTTGTAGTGACTCCAGTGAATCAGCAGGTTCTGGCAGAGCTGAAGGAAAAAAAGCTTTGCCAGGTCAAATTATGGTTTTTGCTGGCCTGGCTGCTCTGTGGCGCATGGCAGCGCGGTGAGGGTGAGTCAGGGCTGCCTGCGCGAGGATCTGCACGTACGTGAGGAAGGGCTGCGGAGCAGGGGAGGAGCATCAGGGCCAGGCAGCAGACTGGCAGGGCTTGGTCTGCCCTTCACTGTGCTCGTCCTGCCAGCTCTGCCACAGGTTTTGGGTTTATTGGTGCCTCTGTGTCAAAGCTGGATACGCTGAGCCGGCTGGTGTGTGCCCCTCACACCGTTCTGTGGTTTATTGGTGGGCTTTCTCTGCCTGGGGCAGGCAGAACAAAAGCCCAGCTCTGTTCCTGCTGTGTCCCAGCTTTTAGCTGGGCTCCAGCCCGTGTTTCTATAGGCACATCTGGGAGGTGAAGGCTGCTCATGCCTGCGCTGAGTCTCACCTGTGTGCCCAGGGCACCGAGTTTGAAGCTAAACCGGTCTTTAAAGGCAAAATGAGTGATCTGCCCGTGTCAATAGCCACCACTTTGCATCACTCTTTTACCAGAAGCTTTTGTACTGCTGAGATTTTAGCCTGGGCAGGTCCAAGAGACAAAGGTTTGAGCTACCAGTGCTACTTGAGAACAACAGAATTATTGCAATTAAAACACCTGGGGCACCAGCACTGCTGTGAAATGAATGTCCTCCCATCCCAGTGGACTGTTAAGCTTCAGCTCAGCTTCCTCTTCAAAGGATAGGTTGGTTCCCAAAGAATAGTCTTCTCCTGCTGTTGTAGAAACTCTCTAGTCCAGAGGAGGCAAACAGCCTGAGTTCAGAGGGGTTTTTAAATCCAAATGTTGAAAAATATGAGCAGTTTTAAACCTTATGGTAAATTTTGGTGCTGTAGGTGAAGGGGAGTGCAGGAGGTGGGCGAGACCTGCAGTGTCTTCAGTCAAAGAGGGCCTTTGAGTATCTTAAATCTTCAGTCTTTTACGTGTTCTCTGCCAAAGTGTTGTGTTTAATCAACTCAAGTCTGCTTGCTTGTCCAGGCTTAGAGGATGGGGTTTAGGCTTAGGCAGACTTTGCTGTGATTAGGTGCTCCTGGGCAGAGGGTTGCCCGTGTCCGGGCGTGCCGCAGTCACGCCAGCGCCGAGCTGCCCCGGTCCCGTGTGGGATGGGACGTGCACTTGAGGCCTGTAGGAGAAATGAGTGGAGAGCTGGGAGGGAGGAGGCAGAACCTCTGCCTGCGCACTCAAGTGCTTGAATTTTGTTGCGTTGTGTAGCTCCAAGGGAAGACTGGCAATGAAGAGAAGCTATGAAGGGAACATCTGCATAGAAGGCAGGTGAGCTTTGGGTGGTCCATGTGGGGGATGACATGGAAATAGAAATGTGCCTTGCCTTTTAGGATTGTCAATAGGAACATAAAGATAGTTTGACCCAGTAGCAGCTTTCTTGTTACCTCCATATTCATCACATTGTTGTCTTGGTGTCTCTGCTTGATGGGCAGTTTGGGGTGGGTGATTCCCAAACCTGGCACCGCTTTCTTCCCTTCCAGACACAGGAATCGAGCAATCATGTCGAAGCACCACGATGCAGGGACCGCTTTCATCCAGACCCAGCAGCTGCATGCTGCCATGGCAGACACCTTCCTGGAGCACATGTGCCGCCTGGACATCGACTCGGAGCCAACCATCGCCAGAAACACCGGCATCATCTGCACCATTGGTAGGCTATTCCTAGACAGGAGAGAATTGCAGCTAGGAGCCCACACCTTGGTGAAACTTATTAGGGAAATTGTGAGAAGGATCTGACTTTCATCCCTTGCCAGGGCTGAACTTGTGTGGTGAAGGAACATGGCTTTCCCATGTTTGCCTAACCTGTGTTACTGCTGGGAGCGAATCCAGTATCCAGGGAAATGGGAATCGCTTGGGTTCTGCTGCACTCCGTGGGCAAGTTAAAACAATATTTGCTGCTGCAGCGCTGAGCAATGCTGTATCCATTTACCTTTTCTCTTCCACATGAAACAACCTGGTCTGTGTGGGTTGCCTCATTATTTTTCTAAAGTTAATGTTCAAACCGTTTCTTCCTCCTAGGCCCGGCCTCCCGCTCTGTGGAGAAGCTGAAGGAAATGATTAAATCTGGAATGAACGTTGCCCGCCTCAACTTCTCTCATGGCACCCACGAGGTAAGGGTGCGGTCCTGGCTGCTACAGCCCTTGTGTGTCTGCTGATCCTGTCCCTCAGGGAGGAGGGAAATCCAGCTTCATCCAGACCATCCTTGGGGTGGGAAGGTCAAATAGCTGCTTTTGGGGAAAGCATGCTGGTTGTACATACCGAGCCTGCGTCACTGTTGACAATATTGAAGTGTATTTTCTGAGCCGTTTTGAAAGCAATTCAATTCCGCACCCCGCCCTGTAGCGGGGAGCCAGGTAGCTGGTGTTTGACACCGTGTGCCAACTGCTTGCCATGAAATCCTTCAGTTCTTCCTCATATCCTGCCTTTCCCAAAGCTGCTGCTTCCCAGTGAGCAGCAGAAGCTGAGAAGACCTGTCCCTGTTTTGCACCTCTGCAGGAGGTCACTCTATCAGTTAATCTCACTTTTTGTTGCATTGCTGGGGGTTTTGCAAGCAGGTGATCCGTGAATAACCCTGATCAAAAGGCGTCTGTTGTTGGTGATTTGATGTAATTACTGTGCTCAGTGGGAAGAATAGGCTCCTGGGTTTTCTGGCTAACCAGCTGCTCCAGATGCATTCCTGGCACTCTCGAAGGTCCCACTATGGAGCTTGGGACATGGTGTGGTGAGCTCAGAAAAATAAGGTCAAAAGAAATCAACACTCCATGACAGTCAAGCCTTTATTGCTATAAATAGCTGACACCCTCAGTGATACTGGAGGAGCTGAGGATCCCATTCTGCTGAGGTTTTTTGGGGTTTTTTTTGACCCTGGCTGCTTTCCAACTTTCAAAATGTCACCCAGTAGCAGCTGTAGGTGGCTTTACTTAGTGACCCATGAGCCTCGTGGTATGTAACAGCTTGGCCTTTCACCCTGGTAGCCTTTAATGAGCACAGGGCAGTGTCAGGATCAAAAGGGTTGATACTTAACTGTGGGCAACCATCAGACCTTGACTAACCACCCTGGGATAGTGTCAGTACATGCCTTGCAGTTGGGAAATCAGCCTGGAGAAAGAATAGTGTGGGAGTAACTGTGTCCCAGGAGTCAAATCCTTGCAGATGGGTGGCTCTTGGGCCAGGTGACACATCAGGGAGTTGGTGGCCAGGCAGAAACTGGGAATTCTGACACCGTTATTGCCCAGTTGCTGCGGTCTGTGAACTTGGTTGAGGTCTTCCTGCTTTGTGTGAGGTCTAATTACACATTTTACACCAACAAAGCCGACTGCAGGCTCTGGTTTGGCTATTGCCTGCAGAGTGTGACCATCAGCCATAGCCAGTCCTGAGCTTGTGTCCCATCCTGGCTCCTCCAAAATGCCCTAGTTTCCAGTGAAGGCCCAAAGAGTTTCCATCTATCACGAGTGCTTCAGTTCTTGTGTCCACCCCAAAGCATTTACCAGGGCTTGAGCTTTACAAGAGGTGCTTTGGCACCTGCCTGGCTCCCCTTAACATGGACTAAAAATGGCATTTACCTCCAGTTCTGCATGTGTAACTCTTCAGAAAGTCAGACTCCCTAGGAACCAGTTAGCCATTGGTATCAAACTAAAATGGAAATCTCAGATGATGGGGTTCAGATAAGTGTTGTGGCACTGTCAGGGCATGTTTTCTGTGCTGCATCCACCCCAGCTGCAGTGCCTGGAAGGGTCAAGGCCATCTCAGTCCCAACTTGCACACTGTCAATAAACTGACTCATTTTCCTGCTATAAAGAGTTATCAGCTGTTAAATATTTCTCGCTAAGGGCACACATGTGAACTTCAGCATGGCTTTTTCCAGCCCAACCTTCCTGGTGCTGGCTTATCATCCCCAAGATACTGAAGTCAGTGTGGAGGGCTCGTGTTGGGGTGAGTGAGGGACACGAGGGAACCGAGTGTTCCAGGTGAGTGAGGTCAAACTCCATCAGTCCATCTGGCACAGAGAGGAAAGGGTATGTCTTATCTACTAAAGTCTGCCAAGTGTTACACAACTCTTACTAGTTGTAGGTAGTTGAGGTTATCTCTTAATGTTATTTAAACAAGTAAAGTAAACTGATCTCTTGGCCATCTGTAGCACATTTGAGGGAGCTGGGATGGGTTTTGTCACAAAACTATCTTAAAACTGGCAGCATTTAGCAAAATGCTCTCACAAACAAAGTTCGGAAGCCAGGTGTGTGGTGCTGGACTATTGAGCTGTCTGTGATTGCTTTGACTCCGGAAATAAACTGTAAATATTTACATGGATAACATTTTTTTAGCAAATCCTTTATCTGTGGGAATTCAGGCCAAAGAGTGAAAAGCTGTCCACCTGCAGGACTGATAGTGGGTCAGGCTGGAGGTGTGTGGGGGAGCTAGCAGTGTGGAGAGGCATCTTCCCTTGCTCTGATGGGAGGAGGAGCAAAGCCATGTGTGGCACTGTGACATTCTCCTGCCATCAGGTCTCTTTGAATGCACACAATTATCCAGCTGCTGGTGCTGTGAATATTCTGCTGTGTCAAATAGGCAGGTGTTCAGGTAAGCTTTTGGAAGAGTTACTCCTAAAGGCCTCTTGGTTGGTGAGCCACCTTCGATAGGCAGATGTATGTCCTCATGAAAAATCACTTCAGCCAGACCTCAGGTCTGTCTCCCTGAGTTGTCCTTCTGGAATTGGAGCTGAGGGCACACCAGATAACTTCCAGACTCCACCTTCATGGCAGGAAGGCCCTTGTATCCTTGCACTGTGCTTTACTGGAAGCTTTGTCTGGGTTAAATTTTGAAGGTAGAACTGAGACTGAGAGCAGAATGGTCAAGCTTGGGCAACCTCTGGGTTGCACTGGGATTTTTTCTGTAAGCAGCCAAGTAGAACCAGCTTTAACATTTCCATCTTTTCTCTTTTCTTGCCAGTATCATGAGGGCACAATCAAGAATGTGCGAGAAGCCACAGAGAGCTTTGCCTCTGATCCCATCACCTACAGACCTGTGGCTATTGCACTGGACACCAAGGGACCTGAAATCCGAACTGGACTCATTAAGGGAGTAAGTTGCTTTTTTTAATCACACTTTTTTCACCACACAGACTTGATACCGTGTTAAGCCTGTGGCCATTTCCAAACAAAAAAATATCATAGGAAATGAGGTAACAAACCACCTCCCAAAAGTTCTGACGAACTGCTGTGGGCTGCGAGGTGGTGGTGTACTGGTTTTTACTGGTTTTGTTGTCACACAGAGTGGCACAGCAGAAGTGGAGCTGAAGAAGGGCGCACAGCTCAAAGTGACCCTGGACGATGCCTTCATGGAGAACTGTGATGAGAACACGCTCTGGCTGGACTACAAGAATCTAACCAAAGTTGTAGAAGTTGGCAGCAAAATCTACGTGGATGATGGTCTGATTTCTTTGGTGGTTAGGGAGAAAGGTGGGTAACAGCCATTTTAGCTCTGCTTATTTGTGTGTTCCTCAGGACATACTTGTGGTTTCCCTCCAGTAACTGTTTCTTAATTTGCAGTTGTGTGTTGTAGAAAGGAGAACATGGTTCTTGATGGTTTAGTGAGACTTTGAGCTAAATTTCTCTATCTGAAGTGTAGGAACTTTCAAAAAACTAACTTGAGCTGGGTTTCACTGGGCTGGCATCTAAACCCCATCTTCAAAGGGGAATGTGTGGTAGGGCTGTACCACTGTTCATGGTCCACCAGGCTAATTCATGCTCTTAATGAAGGATTTAACTAGTTTTACAGCACAGACCCTGGGTTTTGTAGTTAAGAGACAGAACTAGTTTTAACTGGTAATGTAGAGGCAAGGTTACTTCCATAATACTCCCTTTATAGTGCTGCCTAAACTGCTGTAGCCTCAAGCCTCTAAATCTGAGCATGTAGGGAGTGGGAGGTGAGTCTTTGGTTTTGCAGGGCTTTGTGTGCAGAACTGCAACCTGCTAGCTTTTCTTGGGGGAGGCAGTCCCAACCTCCTGCAGCAAACAGCTGCTATCTTATCCAGGAACAGCCTAGAAGTTGTTTTAGACCAATCTATTGTGTTCCCAAGGGTAAACCGCGAGCTTGCGTGGTACAGAAATGCTCTGAAGAGATGGGATGTGCTTTTTATCGCGTGTGCCGCTGTTGACACTGCAGTTCCCAGGCAGGGAGGTGGTGTGGGAGTTGGTAGCTGTACAGGAGCTATCCTGTAAACACTGACCATGGGAACCTGTGTTTCAGGGAAGGACTATGTCATGACAGAGATTGAGAACGGCGGCATGCTCGGCAGCAAGAAGGGCGTGAACCTGCCCGGCGCTGCCGTCGACCTGCCTGCTGTCTCTGAAAAGGACATTCAGGACCTAAAATTTGGTGTGGAGCAGAACGTGGATATGGTGTTTGCTTCCTTCATCCGCAAGGCTTCTGATGTCCACGCTGTCAGGAAGGTGCTGGGGGAAAAGGGAAAGAACATCAAGATCATCAGCAAGATTGAGAACCACGAGGGTGTGCGCAGGTGAGCTTCGTGCAGGGGATCCTTTGGGTTTGTCACACAGAAATAAAGCAACTCACACTCCCTTTTTGTAGCTTCAGGCAGCTTTGTGTAGCACTGAATATGTGCTGTGCCTTGCTGCTGGTTTTCTTCCTCCTTCCTTGGCATTGCAAGGACCCAAACAGCCCATGAAAAGCGTGAGTGCTCCTTTCAGAGGAGGACAGACAGATGGGAAGGTGCTTTGCAGAACAAATGGGATAACACAGCTCTTCTCTTGCTGTCAGGTTTGATGAGATCATGGAGGCCAGCGATGGCATTATGGTGGCCCGCGGTGACCTGGGAATTGAGATCCCAGCTGAAAAAGTCTTCCTCGCCCAGAAGATGATGATTGGGCGCTGCAACAGGGCTGGCAAACCCATCATCTGTGCCACTCAGGTACTGGAAGCACCACCTTCGGTTCCTCACTGCCAGAGTCTGTCTGGGAGGGAATGTTGGGAGCAGCCATGGGCTGATGGCATTGATTAAAGAGTGAGATGCAGAGAGGTTTTGCTCATAGCTGAAAAGCTCATCGTATTTAGGCATTTCTGTGTTTGGGATTTTTTCCAATTAGGTTACAGGACCTCTTGCCAAGGGTTATACACCTCAAAACATCACTTGGTAATGAGCCTTTGGGGCTGACCTTGCAAATTCAAGGGAAAAATGGCACATGCTTTTCCTTGGCATCTTGTGGCAGCACATCCCTGCCTGACAGGGAAGGTTTGCTAGGTTCCCAGGTATCTTGGAAATGTACCCACACTGCAGCTTCAGAAGGAACTGAGTAAAGGATCCTTCTCCTTTTTCTGGGAGTGGTAGGGATCACGTGCACAGTCCTTGAGCACTGGGAGGACTGGTTTCCTGACTGTCCTTGCTCTGCACACAGCCTGTGGAAGTGGAGACTTCTTTAGACAGTAGTCATTAAAGAAGGTTCTGGATGTACAGTGGCATGTGCTCCTTTTTCCTGTATTGCTACAGAAATGCAGCTGAAACACAGCCTCAGGCAATGTCCCATGGGTGAAGCAAATAGTGTTTAAACAAGTGGTGAGCTCCAGCTGGGGGGAAGCTGAGCACCTGAGGAAGACAGGAGAGCTGGCCAGAATTGGGGTGTGGAAAGGGATTAGGAAATGCTCACCTCATGGAAAGCTGTCCCATTTTCCACTTTGAAGTGTGGATGCTTAGAAAGCTGGTTTTGAATTTACTACCCTGTACATATTGTCTAAAGCATTTGAAATCTTGTGTTGGGAGAGGGTGACTTCATTGGTGCAGACCCTGCTCTTTATGGTTTCTGGATGATAAAATCCCCAAATTTGAGAATGTATCACTGGATTTGAGCTTTCCATAAATGTGTCTAATGCCACACTGCTCTAAAGAGCTCTGAGTTTCTTGGACCAAGCTTTGTGCTGAGAAGTTGAAGTGGGAGGTTGAAATATTTTGTCTGTGATGTTGTGTGGCTTAAATCTCCCTGGAAAACGAGTGAATGTGGAATGGGTATCAAATGGAATGGGTTATTTTCCTTACTGATGGAGCCTTTAAATCAGAGCTGGTTTAGGGACCAGACCTTCTTTCTGTTCCATACCCCTGGAGAGCTCCTGGAGTCCTTAAGTTGCATCCCACTTTCTGCCCAAGCCATAAGGAGTATTGCAGTCCAGCTGCTTCCTCTGTTGATCCCTGTGGGTTTGTTCTCTCCCAGATGCTGGAAAGCATGATCAAGAAGCCTCGCCCCACCCGTGCTGAGGGCAGCGACGTCGCCAACGCTGTCCTGGACGGAGCAGACTGCATCATGCTGTCTGGGGAAACAGCCAAGGGAGACTATCCCCTGGAGGCTGTGCGCATGCAGCACGCTGTGAGTACTGCCCTGCCCTGCCTGCTGGGGACAGGGACACCACCTTGCTCTTGGCCACCTGAGCTGGCCACTCAAAGGCCTAAATGGCTGCCTAAAATAGCCATTTTTTTCCTCTCACTCTCTTGTGGGTGATTTTTTTTTTTTTTGAACAAACATGGTCCCGAGGGCATGGAATATCACTTTGTGCTCCAAACTTGCCAAGCAGAGCTGAGAGCTGCTCTGAAATGCTGAGATATAAAACTTGCCATTTATTTTTGCTGTTACCTCAATAGAAATTTCATCCAATGTCCTATTGCAGTGGCATATTAAATGCCTTAAATTTCTGCAGGGTCAAGGAGCTCCTTTAAGCAGTTTATCTATAGATAATGAAAGGTTTTGGCTGAGTCCTGCATGGGAGGGGGTGGGGAGGTTCCTGAGGGTGATTTACGGCACTGTTGCATTCAGCACCTGCTGTGTGCTGAGGGTTGGGGGGGTTTGTTGCATGAGTACTGACAGCACCATATTTTTACATGCCTGAACTGCCAGAAACCTCTGCTCTGCTTCAAGTTCGTGTTTCAGCTGATATAAGCCTTATGTCAAGTACCTGTGAGCGTTGCTGCTCTCCAGTTACCAGTGCTGTGAATCACAACACAATGTGAATCACATCACAAGTTCTAACTCTCACCAGTTTTACTTGTGATTCAGCTTCTATAGGTTATTCAACTCAGGCAGTGTTGGTTTGCAGTGTTACCTAAACATCTTTTGCCTCAATATGGAATGGTGTTTTTTGCACGAGGCAAATGCAAAATACAACTTAATGATCACTGGGCAGTGTTGCTCCTTTACAGGCCAAATGCTAACAGTGCACCTTAAAGCTTTTCCCTCCTTTTCCAACCCCTAAATCACAAGGATCAACTGCCTACCAAGACTTGGGAACTTGCTGCAGCAAACCTTGCACCTGGGTTTCCATCCTGGCATTAATTCTTTGGTCTGGACAGGTTGTGTTGTACCTGTAGCCCGATTTGAGGGTCTGTTGCATGTGCTTCCCTCTTCCTACAGCCCTGGGCTTGGTGTTCATTCCCCCAGGGCTCCTGGAGAAGCACTGAAGGCTTTAATACTGTGCAGAAATTAAAATACAGATTGACTAAGTGTGAGATGTTCCAGGCAGCAAGGTGCCAACTCTTATGGTGGGTGCACATGCCAGTACAGTGAGGATCTTTCCTCTGAGCTAATTCCATTCTTGTTAGTCAAGCCCAGCAACAATGTCCTGAGCAACCATGGTCTGGGGATCTGCAGCATGGCTGGAGCAGGTGGATGTTACCATCCCAAGTGGGCAGTAGCAATCTGCCAAATACTGGTCAGGCTGATTGCTGTAGGTGGGAGTGGGCATCCTTCCCATTCCCCTCCAGCATCCACACTTCAAAGCCCAGCCTGGGCTATGCTGTCTGATGGGACCAAGGTTTAAACAGCCTCTCCATTTTCCTTTTTCCCACTTCCCTGGTATCTCCATCCATGCACCCACTGGAAACCCTCTATAGCTATTCCTGTCTGAGCAGATCCAGCTGTGGGGTGAAGTTAAGGATTGCTGTGCTCCTCTGCAGCCGCTGTCAAAGCAGACACCTGTATTCCCACCTTCCATTACACAGGGGGAGGGCAGACTTCCCTCTAAAATCAGATTTGCTCTCTGTGTTACATGGACCTGCTGCCTTTGTACCAGGAGCTGAAAATAAACTGCCAGGCTTCCAGCTCCTGCATTTGGAGTAAGTGTTGTGATGCAAATACTCCCCTTTTATCTAAATCCAGCAGTAACAATGTGCTTTAGGACAAGTTGGCACTGGCCTGCTCTTCCGGCCTGCTGCCTGTGTCCTGTTATTTTTAGACCTAAGATACTTAACTACTTTGGCTTAAACTGATAACTCTGGAAGGGATAATTCCCAGCATCACATAAAATAATTCATTAACACTAGAGCAGCAAAATCCTGATTGTTCTAACTCCAGAGCTTTCACTGTGATGGCACATCAGTCTCTAATTCAACATGAACTTGTCATGCTTTGTGTAGCGGCTGTTCTCTTTGTGGAGTAACTGGGTGAAGTTGTCCTTGAGAAGATCGTGAACCTTTGCATGCTTTTCTAGTCTCTGCAAGCCTTCTTTATCGGGTTGTCAGGCCTTCCAAGATGATTAAACATGATGATTCCCAGGATTCTGGGATGAACAGGTTGCTGAACCTGTTGCCAATGCTCAGCCAGAACTCAAAGCCTTTAGTTGTGCCTCTGTCCCTCTCATCTGTCCGTATCTGGCACTGTACAAACACTCCAGCATCTACACTGTGACAACCCTATAAGGAAGACTTGTTCCTGTTTATTTCCCTATTACCAAAAGGAAGTTGGTATCCTATTTGCATGTGAAGCTTTATTGACTCTCAAGTTAAAATAAATTTTTATTGGCTCTCAAACTACATCTTTATTTGCTCTCAAGGCAAGCCAAATCTTCACTGACTCTGAAGTTAAACTAAATCTTCATTGACCCTGAAGTTAATGTAACAAGACTGAGAGAAGAGTCTCCCACCTTCTGGGGTGACATTTGAAATGTGTTGCTTGCATGTTGGCTCCATGAAAACTGTTTCAGCAGCACTCTGTGGTGCTGGGAGCCTAGGAAAGGAAGCCAGATATTCCCTCTTACGGAATTGCAAGCAGGACCATGGGAAGGCAGGTAGGTGGCACAAGAGTCTCTCAGGGAAGTCATAAGCAGCCATGACAGAGCATGGTCTGGCTCTGAGCTGGCTTGTTCTGCTCCTTGAAAAGCAATTTATGTTTTCCTGCTCTGCTGGAACTCCCAAATACAACAAAAATACCGTGTTTGGAATGCCTGCCCAGTGACTGGGGCCTGCTAGTCCCATGGTATGGTGAATTTTAGTCTGGTTGCATTTAGCAAAGTCAAAACCTGAGAGACAAAAAGCTTCACTGCTTCACCTTAATACCCTCTTGCATGCATTACTATGACAATTAAGCAAGTTAACGTGATCTCATGTTCCTCTGGTATATCTTTCCTTCTTTTCTTTCCTCTGTTCTCCTCCTTCCCTCCCACTCGGGCCTGCAGATCGCCCGCGAGGCTGAGGCCGCAATGTTCCATCGTCAGCTGTTCGAAGAAATTTTACGCCTCAATGTTAACAACAGGGACCCTGCCGATGCCATGGCGGCGGGCGCGGTGGAGGCCTCTTTTAAGTGCTTAGCTGCAGCCCTGCTAGTCCTGACTGAGTCCGGCAGGTAGGGCTCAGAGAGGGGGCTTGGGCCAGCCCTTTCCGTGGCAAAACACGCTGCACTCTAACACTGCAGTCTTTGGCCAGCTGCTCACTGCCCACGCCAACCTTGTGTAACCGCTGCCATGTGAGCTGACCCTGTGCCAGGGAGGGATCCCAGCAGGCAGGAGCAGAGCGAGAGTGCCTGGCAGTTGGCATGAGTGTCACCTGAGTGTGGGCTTGACAGGGCGAGGTGCCACCATTGGAAAAAGAACCCTCTGCAGGGACGTGTTGTTGGGGTGAGCTTGGTCTGAGCTCGCTGGTTAATGACAGTGCCAAAGGCTGGCAGTAGGGATGTGGCACTCCGTGCTGGAGCACCTCGCCCTGCCCTGTGCCCGAGCGCCTGCCGTGAGTGTTGTCTCCGAACGCGTGTTGCTCTTGTAGATTGCCCGGGAGGCCGAAGCCGCCATCTTTCACAGGCAGTTGTTTGAGGAACTGCGTCGTCTGACCCCCCTCAACTGCGACCCCACCGAGGCCGCTGCAGTTGGCGCTGTGGAAGCGTCCTTCAAGTGCTGCAGCGGGGCCATTATTGTCCTCACCAAGTCTGGAAGGTAGGAGGGGATAGGTGCCCCCAGGTCAAGCCTGCTGTGTGACAGGGTGGGGGAAGGAGAATCCCATGGCTTTGAGAGACCAGTGGAGTCAGGTTCTGGCGGTGCCTGCAGTGGTGGTTCCTCGGGAGATGGACGCACATCCCTGCGCTCTGAGTCCTCGGCCTGCCTCTGCCAGCGTGGCACCAGCTCCGAGCCCAGCCTCCCCTCACTGCTGCAAGTGGCAGTGGCGCCAGCTGGAAGAGCCAAGGGAAAATAAGCGTTGCAGCGTCAATTCAAGCTACTTGGCAAGAAATCATCAATGTAACAGTGAGGCAGAAGTTCAGTGGATGCAGAATCTTTTTTTTTTTTTTTTTTTTTTTTTAAAACAAGGTTTTGGCCTTTTGTAGTAGCATCCAAATTATTGGTCCCTTGCTAGACTTCGCAGTCATCAGCCCTGCTTGCCTGAGCCCAAGGGGCGAAGAGGGACTGCACAGCCTGTGATTGGTAGGCAGGGAAATGGAGAGTGTTGGAAATGTCCTCTTCCAGGATTCCTTGTCCCTGCCTGCAGGTAATCTCTCTGCACAGGCAGGCATCTGGCAAGCACCAGGTGAGCTCAGTGGTGCAGGTGAAGTGTGCTGGAACAATGTAGTTTGGGATTTTTGTCCAGCAACGGTGACAGCTGCCAAGCAGAGACTTGTTCTTCCAGTTGTGGAATGGGAGCTGGAGCCTCGTGGATCAGCTCTTCCATCTAGAGGACCTGGGCTGCCTGCTCCCAAAGCACGTCCGACCATAAGTCTCAGACTGCTTTCTGGAAGGAAATCAGGATTTCTCACACTGGATTCACACCAAAACAGTAGTGCAGCACACGTACCTGAAGACGCCGACCATCGGTGAAACCTTCACCAAAATGTACAGCTTAAAATGATTTTGAGCAGAAAATGACTTTCTGCAGAGATGAGGAGGGAACTGTAAGCACCGAGTTCTGGATGTCCTCGTGCTTCTAATGTTTCTTTGTCAAATGTTCCAGCGTTACACTTGACCTTTTAAAGAGATTTGAACTCTGATATTTGAATATTTTTAGCTGTGGATTAGGTTAACTCTTGTGAGTACCTGAATCTCCCGGATCTCACGGGAGGCGGCTCGGACAGTGTGGGAAGGATTGTCTGAGAGCTGGCACGTGTGGTTGGGTGCTTGGAGCAGTCTGCTGGCCCCTGCTTTAAGCAGCAAACTTTGCATCTGCGTGTTGCTGAACTTGGCTCCACTAAACGAGGCTGCAAAAGCAAGTGGAGACACTAGCATGTCCATTGGAAAGATGGAGCTGCAGATGCCACAGCCTTGCAGTTTGAATCTGTTTGCAGATGCTCTCCCTCAGCAGTGCTCAGAGAAAGGAAAGCTGTGTTCTAGTCCCACCCATGCTGTGCTGCTGCTATTTTAAAGCGTTTTAAAGACTTTGTGCCCAACTTCCCGGTATAAATTTTGGCCTCTGTTGCGTTTGCTTCCCATGGGGTGCAGGAGCAGAGCTCTGTGTGGAGGAACTGGCCTGTTTGCTGGCTTCAGTAGGTGGCTGGGAGGCGGATGGCTTCCTCCTTGGCATGCTTTGGGCAGCGCTGCTGGCACCGGCTCTTTCCACCCTGAAAACCGGGAGCTCCTCAAAACAGGGAACTTTCAGGGACCCCTGTTGAGATGCCAAGGCCTGCTTGCAGAGGCCAGAATAAATGGCACCTCGCCACCCTAACATAGCAACAGAGACAAGTAAAGGCTTGTTCAGGGACCAAAACACCCTGATGGCACTTGCTGAACTCGGAGGTGAGGAGATTGTCACCACCAGTGGGTCAGCCAGTGGTGGTCTGCCCAGTTGCCTAACTGGGAATCCAGCAGAGCACCAAGCTGGTTGGTGAGTGGCTTTTGTGGAGACTGGTCACATCCCCCCAGGGGTTTTGGGGAGCCCTGGTGGCTGACAGACAGACCTTGGGGCTGCTGTGCTCCCGCAGGCCGTTCCCAGGTGTCCTCTCCGGAGGCCGTGCTGGCTGTGTGGAGCCCCACCGTGGCTGTTTCCCCCGCAGGTCGGCACACCTGGTGTCGCGGTACCGCCCGCGGGCCCCCATCATCGCCATCACCCGCAACGAGCAGACTGCGCGCCAGGCCCACCTGTACCGCGGCATCTTCCCCGTGCTCTGCAAAGACCCTGCCCAGGACGCCTGGGCCGAGGATGTGGACCTGCGTGTCACCCTGGGCATGAATGTTGGTGAGTGGCACCCTCCCCCTCCCCTGGGACATGGCTCTGGTGGGACGTGGTGGCCCTGAGCACCTGGGTGGTGCTTTGGGGTCACTGGTGATGGGAAAAGAGGAACTGGCTGCCTGTGTGGTAACTAGATCCGGACATGAAATGGTGGCGCTTGCATGAGCAGAACCACATCCGATTGGGAAATGGGGTGGTGGGTTTGGCACAGCTGCCTTTAAGGCGTTTCCAGCAGAAGACCAGGTTGGGTTTATGGTGGTGAGTGATAGACCTGTGACACCCACCACTCCTGAGGGACAAGGGGAACCTGGGGTGGGGTTGACTCTGTCCTGCACCCTTCCAAATCATGTGCTGTGGAATGTCAAGCTCTGTTGCAGCGAACCCCATAGCAGAGGCAAAGGGTGTCAGCTGGATGGGCAGCAGGAAGATGGGGTTTTGATACCCTCCTGGAGCCCCCAGCTGCTGTGGCACAGGCAGCCTTAGTGACTGGGGGAGTGGGTGATGAGCACTGTTGCCCCATGGCAGGGAGACAGGGTGGGACTGGGCTCTGATGCCTCGCTCTTCTCTCCTAGGCAAAGCTCGAGGGTTCTTCAAGAGCGGCGACCTGGTGATCGTGCTGACGGGCTGGCGCCCTGGCTCTGGCTACACCAACACCATGCGTGTGGTGCCCGTACCCTAAGCGCCCACCGGGCCTTCTTCCCCTGCCCCCCTCCCCTCACACTGCCCCACTGCCCTGTCTCCCCTTGCAGTAGACCAGCCATCGCTTGCGCTGTTGTCCTTGTCCCTAGAGTGGATGTAGGTTGCTAAACACCACCCAGTGCAGCAGCAGCAGGGGCAAGAGACCTTAAATCACTAAAAAAAATATACTTGAAGTGTTTAGTTTTTTAAAAATCTCTCCCTGTAGTTAAAGTCCTGCCTTGATGTGTGTTGGAGTCAGCGTAGGAGGTTCCTGCGTGCTGTTGGGACTCCTCTTTCCTGGTGACTGTCCTCAGAGTGTGAAATGTCCCTTTCCCTGGCCCTGGTGTGGGGTTTTGGGGAAGGGGAGAGGTGATGTGCGGTCAACGGTTCTGCTGGACCCCTCCTTGCTCGAGGCAAGCTGCTACTCCCCGCTCCTGTAATGGCTGCACGCCTCTCCAGACCCAATCCAAGGCAGATCCAGCCTTTCTCAGCTGGCTCTTTTGGGAATGGGGGCAGGGGAGGGGTGTTGGCTCCATGCACAGAGCTTCCCGTGCTCCTCTTGCAGCGTTGTCTCCTGTGTTAGTCATGTCCCCCCACCACCCCAGAGCCCCCCTCACCCAGCACTCTGATGGGCCCTGGGGTGGGAGAGCACAACTGTCCATCAATAAAGAGAAGCTGAAGCACCTGCTGGGCTGAGCTGCTCCTTGGGGGTTGGTGAGGGGTCTGCAGGGGTAGGGGGAGATCTGGTGAAGGACTACAGGAGCTAGGGAGGTCTGCAAGGATGGGGAAGTGCACAGGGTTCTGGGTGGGGATCTGGTGAGGGAGTCTGCAGGGCTTGGGATGTCTGCTCTGGGATCTGCAGGCAGTAGCGGGGTCTGGTGTGGGGGGCAGCAGTTTGAGGGGGTGCCAGGGGAGGAGTTTGCTGGGGTGGGGCTGCTTGCAGGGGCTGAAGGGGGCTCTGGTGGAGGGGCTCTACACGGGAGGGAGTGGCAGGCCTGGAGGCATCTGTTGCAGTGGGCCTAAGAAGGAGTCAGTGTGGCTCTACAGGCGTTTTTGGGGGAATCTGGGAGCTGGGGTTTCTGTGCCCTGCGGGAGAGAGCCAGCAGGGGCCCTGAGGCCTGGCAGGGGTCCCTCCCGCGTGGCCTGAGACCCGCCCGGGGCGGAGGAACCCTGGAGCTCGCCCGCCGCGCGGCCCCTTTAAGAGGCTGTGCCGCGGTCCCTTTAAGGGCCGGGACCCCGCCAGGCTCCGGCCCTCACGGTGGGGGCGGAGCCTGTGGGGGCGGAGCCTGTGGGGGCGGGGTGGTGCTCAGTGTGGCGGAGGCGGGACTGGGCGGTTGGGCGCCAATGGGCGGAAGGAAGGGGGCGGGGCTCGGCAGCGTGCGGCCAATGGGCGGGGAGGAAGGCGACGGGNCGCCGGCGGGGATGGGATCTGCGCCGGGGCTGCCCCGGGCGCGGCGCCGGCGGTGGCCGAGACCCACGGTCCCACCGTGCCCCGCACAGCCCCGCAGGACGAGGGTCGCCGCCCTACGTTCTCCCTCCGTGCCGCGGGGCCCCGCTCGGAGCGGCTCCCGGTGCGATGAGACCCAGCGCCCCGGGCGCTGCGGACATCCCGGGACCCGGGTCTCGGCTCTTGTCCCGGCCGTGACCCCCGGTTCCCGGGGCGGGGAACACCGGGGACATCGCGGGAGAGACACGCGGGGCTCCCTCCGGCCTTGACGTCGCGCCTCATTCTCTCCTGCCAGCGCCGCTCGGCTCCGGCCGTTCCTCTCCAGCATCCCGGGGTGGCTCCGCTCCAGCTCCAGCTCCGACACGCGGGACTGAAATGACCTTGGACGCCGGGACCAAGGGCAGCTCGCCGAATCCCGCCCGGGCTCGCTCGGGCCGCGGCCGCCCGCCCGCCGGTGCCTCCCTCCGCCTCTGAGCCTCCTGGGCTTTACTGGGAGGCGGGATCCCTGCCTGGCTCGCTCCGGCCTCCGCCGCGCTCTTCTCCGGCAGCGGGGAAGGGATCCAGCGACAATCGCTCGCCGACGGAGGGGCTCGCGCCGGACCTTTTCCAGGCTGGATCCCAGCGCCGCGTAAGGGAAGGGAGACGCCGATCCCATGGGAGGGAGAAGCACAGGGTTTCGCCTGGCAAAACCCGGGGGTTCGGGAAGCCGGTGTGGGGTGTCAGGAATGGGCAAAGGGGCATCAGGTCGCTGGATTGTTTTCACTTTGCTGGGAACTTCTACATCAACCCTCTCTGCCTCCTCTCTGGAGCGCTGAACTCCGACTGGTTTTGTTCCACTTGTATTTTGGGACACTTGGGATGGTGAGCTTACCTCAGGAACGGCTTGGTGCTGAACAAATTCTTTAAGGAGGGTGACAGTATGAGCTGCTAGAAAGTGTTTTCTTCACTGTGCTGGCACTGGAAGCACCTCTTGGAAGGGAAACCTCCCTGTGCCTGGAGCCCAGCCTTACCCTGTGCTCCCACACTCTGGATGTGTGGGATGCAGCCCACACATTATCCCTGATGCATCTAGGAGCCGGGATGGAGCAAGATCTGGACAGAGGAGACAAAGCAGCTCCTGCCATGTCCCTGCTGGGGCTGAGGATGCTCCTCACAGCCCCCAGACTCCCCCTGGAGCATCCCACTGTGTCCACGAGTTGTCCCTGATGGTGGCCATGAGACGGAGAGAAAACAAGGATGCAGCACTTCCAAGTGCTTTCCAGCCTGTGTTTTGTCTCATTTTAGGGGATTTCTGTGTGTTTGGTGCCCTCGGAGGGGTTCTGATGCCTCTGCTGTCCCCGATCCCTCTGTGGTGCCCCTTGGTGTCAGCGCCGGTTGGGGATAAATCCGCTCACCCGGATTAAGCAGTGCAGGCGCTTGTGGATTTAAGGGATGACGTGAGGGAAGCCAGAGAGTGCTGAGCTCTGGACAAGGAGGCTCCAGATCAGGTCAGAGCCCCTTTTCAGCACGAGAGAAGGGCAGATGAAGGCTTTGCTGCCTCCATGATAGGAATTTCAGCTTAAGGGCAGGATGGCATCCCCTGGCAGAGGATGCCTGAAGAATCAGGCAGGGAAAACACCTTTTGGTGCTATGCCAGGGGGTGTTATTTGTCAGTAAGGTCTCCTTTTCCCTCCTGACACATCCTTTGACCTGAGCTCCTAAAACCCCACAACCTCAGTGTGTCTGTCCCATCCCTGCAGTGCTCGGACTCCAGGGCTGTGCAGGCAGGTCTTTGCCAACAGTGCTGTGGGGATCCAGGAGCTATTTCCCAGCCTGTTTCCAACCACACGGCACCAGTGACTTCTGTTTGGTTCTGTGCCCCCATGTGTGTGTTATCTGCTGTGGGAGCATTCCCTGTGCCTCCAGCTGGGAGTCAGGCGGGTTCCATTGCACCTGGACAGCGTTTTGGTCAGGGCTCTGAGCCTGTGGGGATGTGGGAGCTCGCACAGCTTCAGCTCTCAGCCCATTTGGGCTGGGATCCAGCTGCAGGGATCCAGCACCCCTATCCTGGCTCTTCCCGAGTTGGGGGCATTATTTCCATGGGTTTTCCTTCAGATGAGCCCCTGGGAGCAGGAGCAGGATGTGTCTAGGGAAGTACAGGTGGCGAAGGAGCTGCTCTCAGAGTGTAGGAAGTTTGGCTGGCTCCTCGGCCTGGGCTCTGCCGCTCTGCCACGGCACCATCCCCGCGGGCACCGGGACGCGCTCCAGCTCTGCGCCTGTCCCGCCTGCTGGCGCTCATCCTGTCCTGCCGCCGCCCCACCTGCTCTGGCATCACCCCCTGCCTAGTGAGCTGAGTGCTTTCCCTGGAATAATTTCCTCTCCATGGCTCTGTGGCTGTTTGCTGGCTCTGCCTTGCCACCGGTCCCCTGGGATGGTGCTCTGCTTGGCTGCCAGTGCCGCAGCAATATCCGGTGGTGGTTTGCCGAGGGTGGAAGTGTCACCTTTGTGGCCTGCCAGGTGATAACCTGCCTGCGGCGCTGGGCCCATGTTTACTTTGCCTGCTGTGGCTGATAAGCACCTCTGATAACATTCCCAATGGTAAATAACTGGCTCTGAGGTGCCTGGTGATGGCTCTGCCCTGGGAATATGGTGTTTGCCGACCAAGAGGAGCAGACCCTGGCTGAAATCCATCCCCCCAAGGAGTTTTGTAGACCTGTGGTTTTTCCCATCCCAGCTTGCAGCGCTTAAGGAGAAGAGTCTCTGCTTTGGATGGTGTTATCGCAGGGAGCCACAGCAATTTGGCTGCTCTGTTCTGAGCACTGGGGAGTCCCTGGCAGACAAATGACTTTTTTTTTTAATCTCCATGTGACTTGAGAAATAGCAGAAATATTCTTGCTGTCCTTGAGCGGCAGATTCTCATGTCTCTGTGCAGGCTGGGATTGAAGGGAACAGATTTACAGCTCCAGACTGCTTTTCCCCTTTCCCTAGGGGGCTGACGGGTGTCTCCTTGCAGTGCCACGCCGATGCATGAGAAGGCAGCTCCCCTGAAGAGCCCCGAGCCCAGGCACGGTCGTGAGAAGCTGGAGGTGTCCCACAAGCAGAAGAGTTTGG
Organism: Hypocryptadius cinnamomeus; assembly: GCA_013400635.1. Lineage (NCBI taxonomy): Eukaryota > Metazoa > Chordata > Aves > Passeriformes > Zosteropidae > Hypocryptadius > Hypocryptadius cinnamomeus. Next base: position 23,885 of record VYZP01071126.1, read on the forward strand.
ATTCCCTCGACGGCAGGTGAGGAGCAGCATCCCAAGGTCTGCCTGCCGTTGAGTGTTCTCTCTTTTCCGTCCTGCTGTGGCATTCCTGCTGCCTTGGAGCCCTGAATACTGCCTGCCAGCTGGGGCAGGGCACAGAGGGCACCCAACTTCGTTTTCTTCCTGAAATATTGTGGGTATAAAAGCAGGGAAGTGAAAGGGTTTTGGGGAAGGGGATGGTATTCCCATTTCTGAGGCTATTGGTAGGGTATTGCTCTCTCCATGGTTTGTCCTTCCATCTGTCCATGGGATGGACATGGATGGATGTCCCTGTGCATGACCAAAGCTGAGTCCACCCTCCTGCTCAGGCACATTCCCAAATTCCTGCCTCTGCTTTCCCTCAGGAATCCCTTGCCCCAGCTGCCAAATCTGCACATTCCCACTCCCAGCCTGTCCTGAGCTGCTGCCAGGTCAACTCTGGGCTCCTTTCCCCAGAGCTGGGGTGTGTGTGAAGTACCTTGGTCCTGGTGCCTTCACTGGCTCTCATCAGAGATCAGCCCTCAGCAGCCAGTACTGACCCTCAGCAGTGCCCAATGCCACGATAAATCATGGAGACACCCAAAGTGTGGCTTCCTGATGGTCTCTCTTCAGTCTTTTACATTTTTTTATGTCTCATATTGCAGCACACGTGTTTTAGGGAGTGGGTGAGGGACCTGTTGCTCTTTGCTTACCTGGTGATTATTGTTTTTCCTTCCAGCCTCCGCCTGAATGAAGCCCTCAAGGATGAGGACATCAAGAAATGCCACCGGGAAGTGGTAAGCCTTTGGCTTTGGGAATGACCAGGCTGGTGTGTTGTAGCCTGTTGCCCCAGGAGGAGTCTACCTGGGGTCTCAGGTGTGGGCTGAAGGAGCCAGAGGCAGCTTCTGATGTGGGGCAGAGCTTCCTGCGTGTGATTTCTGGAGACTTGGTGATGGTTTTGTGTGGCCCGTGCTCTACCTTGCAGATGCTTCCAGAATCTTCCATCTAGAGCAAAGGACAAAGTGGAAATGTCGACTGAGAACAGTTAAATTTCTGTCCATTTTAACATTTTTGCTTGTTCAAATCATGCCCAAACTAGATAGTTTTGGTCCATCTACGGATAAGAGATGCTCTGGAAGAGGAAGGAGTGACAGGAAATGGCATTTTGCCTTTTCCCATGAAGAAAATGGAGGAGAAGAACATTTTTGGACTTCCTCAGAGGCATCTGGGAGGGTGACAGGGCCAGCAGTGGATTTGTGCTAGGACCAGGGGGAAATGCCCTCCGCGTTCTCCTGGAATGCTCCCACTGGCACCCCCACCATCCCAGCATCCCTCTGGGAGGTGTCTGAGCCAACTGCAGGTGCTGCTGAGCCTTGATCCTCTTAGGGCCCAGCTCATCCGCTGACAAGGTGCGCAGAGCAGAGGTGACCTCGTAGCTGTGGGCAGGAGGGCTCTGCCTGCGTGGCTGCCACAAACCAGCCTTGCTGTGCCAGCCTTCTCTGCATCCTGGCAAAGCAGCTCCTCCCTTGGTGACAACGGCAGCTGTCACCGCTGCGGGACAGCCGTATCCCGTGGGAGCATCCCGAGGGCAGGGGGCACAAAGCTGCCTTACAGGACCAGTTGAGCAGATTTATGGAAGGCATTGAAGTGCTTTGGAGCTTTACCTTCGCCACAGGAGCGTTTCAGGGCCGACCTGCCGAGCCTCCCGCCGCGGCTGCTTTGAAGTGGCGCCGGGAATATAAATAGCTGGATGGCGCGGCGCGATGGGCGCAAAGCAAGTGTTGTCACTGTGTCCCGGATAAGGGAAGAGGAGGAGGAGAGAAACCGCTGGGCAAAATAAACTGCCTGCAGATGAGCCTGGCAGAACACCGGCTCCTCACCAGGGCTCAGCAGCTATTAAGGGAAATGTTAATCTGGGAGGATGGCACAGCCTTCGCCGGGTGCTGGATCATCCAACCTTCCTCTAATCTGTCGGGGCTCCTGTCCCCAGCCCGGTGGGACCCCCCTGCGCCGGTCCCGGGTGCGGGCAGAGGGAGGTTTTCTTGCAGGAGAGGGATTTTTGGGTCTCCTTATCGGCAAGGTCACCGGATAACTTTGCTCTGCTTTGCTTTCAGGCTGCTAGCAAGTACAACTCCCAGTACCACAAGCTGTTCAAGGACATCCCGACGGAGGAGAGCGTGCTGAAAGGTGGGTGGCAGGGCGAGGGATGGGCACGGAGGCGGCAGGATCTGGCACGGGGATTGCCACGGTTCTCTCTTTGCCTGGCAGTTTGCTCCTGCGCGCTCCAGAGAGACATCCTCATCCAGGGAAGGCTTTACATCTCCCCCAACTGGCTCTGCTTCTACGCAAACCTTTTTGGGAAGGACATTAAGGTAATGTGGGCACCAGCCCACCCTGGTCCCTCAGGGCTTGTAACCACAGCTTATCCCCTCCTGCACCAAAATACCACCAAAATCCCCAACAAAAACCTCCAGTAGGAAGGGGAGCACGGCCATGCCTCCCACTCTGACCTGTGGCATCAGCCTGGGGAAACCAAATATTGGTTTGGTTTAAAACTCCCTGATGCAAAACCTCCTTCCAGCCGCAGTGGCGCTTGAAGGAAGATCAAAGGTTTTAGGGGGGGCGAGATTTGAATCTCTCTTGGCTTTTCTTCTTGATTTACAGTCTGATGCTTCCCCATTAGTCTTGTGGCTGACGGGGATCTTGGGCAGAGACGGTTTCCTTGAAAACTGGGCTGAAGGATTGAATTATTTATATGTGATGCTTTAAACAAATACCTGAAGGAAGCTCAGGGTTTCAGCAAAGTTACCCTGCCAAAAATAACATCCTGCCTTATTTTTTCACCCTCCCTGGGCTTGCATGGGGGGCTCTCCTGGTGGGTCTTAGGGAGGCTGTCTGGATGACGCTTGTGCTGTGTCCATCCCGGTGTTCCTGCCCTGCAGGTGGTGATCCCAGTGGTGTCTGTACAGCTGATAAAGAAGCACAAGACGGCTCGGCTGCTGCCCAACGGCCTGGCCATCACCACCACTGCCAGCAGAAAGGTAACACCAACACACAGCAGCTGCCCAGGTCCAAACTGGATGTGGTTTGAGAGCAGGGAATGAAGCGATTCCCATCCCTGGTTAGGAAGTGAGCGCTGCTCTCTGTGCTGGTTGCCAGCCAGGGCAAACACCACAGCTTTGCTTTTGTTCCTGAATTTCACTTTGTTCCTGGACGAAGCAAAACCCAAGTGAAACTCGGCCGAGCCTGACAAATCCCTGCCAGGCTCACGTAAAACCTTTAAAATCCTTAAACACAAGTAGGGAAAGGGTTTGGGCTGGCATTCAGCCAGAGCTGGCGGAAAACTTGGATACGGGGCTGCGTTTCCAGCTTTTAAATCCCGTTGGATGTTGCTGGCTGCAGTGAGCTGATGTAGTGTGTCCAAATCATCGTCTGCCCAGGTGCTGCTGCCAGCATTGTGTGTTGCCTGTCCCTGCCAGGGAGGGGGTTGTTCCTGCAGAATGTTGGGAGGCAGTTATTCCTGTGGAATTTGGGAGGTGGGTTTTAGCAGGGAGTGGCACAGGGTAGGATGTGGGTATTCAAAGCCATGTGTGGCTGCACTGCACGTCACCCAGGGGCTCTGTGTCAGGCATGGTGAGTGTGGCCCTGTGTCCCTTCCATCCCTGGGGATGTTTTCTGTAGGTCCTGGCCCCATTTGCTGCCGTGTCCCTCTGGGTTGAGCATGGGAAAGCTGTAGGAACAGCAACTGAGCAAGACTGGCCCCAAAAAAATCTGGTCCAGGTTTTAGCAGGCTGCAAAAATAACAGCAGGGAAGCTCCGCAGGGAAATGCCTGTGGGGGAGATGTAGCTCCTGAAAACGGGGAGATTCAAGGGCATGATGTCTCTGCCTGTCTCTGCCTGTGGAGAACTGGACTTGGGTTCTGTGGGGAACCGAGTTCTGGGGGAAATCTCTCCCAATTCTGGGGGGGATCTCTCCCAAGAGCTCGCCTCTTTCTCTTGCAGTACATCTTTGTATCGCTCATCTCTCGTGACAGCGTCTATGACGTCCTGAGGAGAGTCTGCACCCACCTGCAGGTACCCCCACTCTGTGTCCCAGCGTGTGTTCACGGCCCTGAGGTTCTGCACCTGCCCTCTGGGCTGAGCACAGCTCTTCATCACTGCCTCCAAGGCTTTGGACTACTCCCAAAGCCCTCTCCAATTCCCAGCATCCTCACTCCTCAGCAAGGGATGGGAAGAGGGGCAGGAGCCATGCCTTGGGCACATCCTGTCCCCGTGGCCTTTTCTGGGTCATGGATGAGGCAGAGCTCCGAGTTTCTGCTCTCTCTCAGGGTGTGGGTATGAATTATTTATAATCTGGTGGTAATACTAGTTCTGCCACTCTGCACATTGATGCCTTTTGCCCAGATCTAAAGTTTTAAGGCGAGGAAGAATGGTACAAAGTTAAAAAAGAATTTAACTTAAGTGGGGGAAGACATCCATCAGCCCTTGAGCTGGAGAGGATGACTGTGGGACCTGTTCTCCCTGACTCTGAAGCACGTGGGAAGCCGTACAGGAGCCCTGCCCTGCCCTGCCCAGGAGGGTGTGTGCCAGCTGTGCCAGGGCAATGATTTGGATGATTCAGCCCTGTTGCCAAACTGGGGGACTTATTCTTTGTAATGTGCTGGGCTCTGCTGGGCTTCTTTTTTTTACCCCCTGATGTTTTATCCTGTCCATGGAAGCCCGTGGCTCAACCATGGCCCCACCAGGTTTTTGTGATGGGAAGCACTGATGCAGTGCCCTTTCCCCATGCCCCAAATCCCTGTGATTATAAGTTCTAGCTGCTGCTCTTCATGGTCTCAGCAGAAAAGCCCAAATTCCATTTTGTGGCTGAGGCTGAAGCAGGGAGAGCTGCCACTGCAATGCCCCATCCTTTCCTCCCCATCTAGGTTTCCAGTAAGAAGAGCTTGAGTCTGAAGGAGCTGTCGGAGGAGCCGGACTCTGTGTCTCTGGTGAGGGTCAGGGCAGCTCTGGGAGAGGAGAGGAAACCCCCTGACCTCATGCTGTGGGTGGAGAGGGCCTGCCTGGTGCCCTTGGTGGGTTTGACACTGTCTGGTGGCTGCTCGGAGGGTCGGGAGAGCCGGTTCTTCTCTTGGTGCCATCAAAGGGTGCAAGGATGTTCCTGTTGCCATCATAGCTTGTCCTCTGGGACCCTCATCCCCAGACTTGGCAGGAGCAGATGGGTCAAGAGGACTGGCTGAGCACAGCCAGTGACTGTCTGTGTATAGACAAGAACTTCAGAGTGATGTGGAAAATGCCACCACTCTGCTCCCCAACGGCTGATGCTGTTCCCAGCTGGGAATGTGGATAACAGGCTGGGAATGTGGTTGAGTTACCCAAAAATCTGCAGGATGAGTAGGATGGTGGGAGAGGGAAACACCTGCTGAACCATGGCATGATCCAGGGAGCATGGGGGCCATATCCTGCACCTTTGGAGCAGGGTGTGTTCCATGGCTGCTGGTCCTGAGCCTCGGGCTGGGTGCAGGAGGTGACAGTGGGGGTGCACCAGAGGGTGACAGGTGGGTGCACCCATGGTGCACCAGACCATGGTTGACATTCCAGGGGTTAAAGATTCATATCAGGGGCTGAATTGGGAGTGACCCAGGCTGATCTGGCAGCATCTCCTGGTGCTTCAGTGGGATGCAGCCCTTTGGCAGCTCCAGCCCTGGGAACTCTCTGTTGGGGGAGCCCCTCTCTGTGCCAACTGCCACCCCACTTGATTTGTTGTCTTTTTGGGGCACTTTTTGCCCTATTTGGGGCATGCTGGAGAATTCCAGGTGTCCACCCAGAGCTTCAAGGGGTGGAGGAGGCAGCAGCTGGTATGTGGGGCAGGTGTGGGGTGCATGGGCAGGTCCTTCTTTGGTAGTAGGAAGCTGCATTCCCATGGAGCCATCGTGGAAGACCGGCTCTCCCTTAGGATGATGTTTTGAATGTGCTGGTGCTCCAAGGTTTGAGTTTGAATCTGGCCCCACCATATCCATGGCAGTGCTGGTTTCATTCATGGCTCACCAGGACTGTTCCCACAGGAGGTGATCGTCCCCGAGGGCAAGTGGAGGAAGGTGTCACCTACCTCACTGTCACTGTCACTGCCAGATGCCAACTACCAGTGCATCCACCGGGCCTCTGTCAGCAGCCTGAGCGCCAAGGAGAGCTCCTTCACCTCTGAGGAGCCACTGGTTTCAGGTGAGGGGCATGGGCTTGTGCCCTGCTCCACATGGGTGACAACCTCCAGAAAAGTGTGTTCATCCATCCACTGCTCTCCTGCAGGGGAATTCTGCCTTACAGATTAGGCTGGGGTCAGCGATGGAGTCCTGGGGATGGGCTGGGGTCTCCTGGCTGCAGGGTCTGAGCCCATGAGGGAGGAATATTTGATATTTCCTGGTTGCTGGAGGAGCAGGAGCATCAGCCAAGTGTGGCTGTGCTGTTGACTCTGGGTTTGCTTTCAGAAAGTGCAATAAATACTGAGGAGGAGCTGGAGGTGGAGCAGAGCTGTGTGGCAGAGCTGAGACCCTCTGACTACCAGCTCCTGAAGATCTTCATCGTGCTGTAAGTGTGCCAAGGGTGCAGGGAAGCTGGGGGGACACTGGGAATGTTAGTCTCATTCTCAACTGGGTGTTTGGCTTCTTCCTCTGTTCCCAGCATCTGTCTCCTGGTCGTGTCCTCCTCGTACCTGGCATTTCGCATCTTCCGTCTGGAGCAGCAGCTCTGCTCTCTGAACCGGGATTACCTCTCCCGTGGGCACAGGAGGTGAGGGACCCTCAAGGACATTTTGGGACACACAGGTCATGCCATGAGTGGAGGACTTGAAGGAATGTGGGTGCAAAGAGGAATGGCTCCGCTCTGTGATGTGTCTGAGGAATGCTTTGTCCCTTATCCTGGGCCTGCTGTTGGGCTGGCCAGTGACAGAACCCACAGTGCCATCTCCAGACCAGAGGTGATCCCATCAACTGCTGGTTTGAGTGACTGGGAAGCTCTGCTGTCCCTGAGACTCTGGAGCTTGGGAAGAGGTTTCCTCATAGGTTTGGGGCTGGTTCTCCAGTTGTAGGAAGCACCAGAACATTTCTTTGGAGCTGGGCTGTGCCTGGGGGCTAAGGCCATGGGATGGACAGGAGGGGAATCTCCTTGGGCTGAAGACATCAGAAGGCACCGGGATGGGATACAGGCCCTCTGCAGTTACTCATCCCATCTTACCCCACTCCCTGCTTGCAGGTGACCGTTCCCCAGGTGCTGGCTGAGGATGGACACTGAGGTGGTGGCACCCTGCCCATGGATCCCGGTGCTGTGTCCTCCCAACCGTGGCTGTTACATTTGGTCCGGCTTTCCCTCGGCTGGTAAAACGGGACCAAGTATTTTCTCTCTTCCTTCGGGCACTTGCTCCTAGTGGGACTTTCCAGCCAGGTTCTGGCCACCAGTGCCAACTCCCCATCCCACTGGAAACCTGTTTTCTCCCTGGGACACTGCTGTGCTGCAGCACCGGACAATGGCTCGGGGCTGCCGAGCACTTGGACCTTCCCTTAGGACTTGCTGCTAAGATGGATGCTGGTTTTTATTTCAGGCTTGGTTTTTTCTTGTTAAAAGATGACCTTGGGCTCACCAGGAACCCCCAGAAATGCGGATGAGTTTCCACTGCTGCTCTGGGAGAATCCACCTGTTTGTCCCTCAGTATCCCTGGGAATGTTCCTGGAGGAATGGCCCTGAACACAGGGATCTGTGGGGATGGGGAGAAAGGGCCCACTAGCCCTGTGGAGTGTCCCTCATTTATCCCACACACAAGGGTGGGGGTTCAAGCCAGGGCTCCCCAGCCCTTGTCTCCTGGAGCACCGGGCTCAGAGAGGAGTGTGTGTGTGTGTGTGTGCATCCCTTGCAAAGCACTTTAAGGTCCCCCAGACCAGGTGTCCTCGCTGGGGTTCACACCTGGCACAGGTGAACTTTGCCAGTCCTGCTCGCCCCATGAGGACGCTGGAAAGGAGCCCGTGGCTGGCACTGGGAATGTCCCGGGGCGTCTGTGCCCTGCTTCGTGTTAACCTTGTCACCGCATGGAGCTGAGTGCTGCAGGATCTGTCTCACAGGATTTGTCCCACAGCCCCCCTGGGAGCAGCCTGGGGTGGCAGGTGGTACCGGTGTGATTCCTTCTTTCCTGTTTTTTTGGGAACTACACATGCTGATGGGGCCAAATCCCGGCACCCTGGGGAAGAGCTCACTGCTCGCTCCGGGCTTGGAACGGCTTTTAAATGGAATTACAATAAACCCAGGATTTTCTAGCACATCACTCTCTCTTTCCAGTGTCCTCCACAGCGGTGCTAGGCTGTGAGCCCCAAAACCGGGCACCCCAAGATCTGTGCTGTCCCAGTGTCCCTTCAGGATGTGAGTGACATGGCGACAGCCCATCCTCTCATGGGGACAAGGGGACAGGGATGCTCCCGACGGAGGGCCAAGGAGGTTACTGCACTAGATGGCAGCAGAGACTGCGGGATGTGACGCCGGTGGCAGGGCCACCCTGGGGACAGCGGTGCCGGGGGAGGGAGCTGAGTTGCAGCCCCACCCAGCTGGGGTGGGCAGGGTGAGCCTTCCTCTTTCTCCTCCTCCCTGCACATTCACAACCCAGTTCCACTCCTTTCCCCGGCCTGGACCATATGCAGCAAAATGTATGAAAATGGCCCAACTTGAAAACCACGGTGGCACCGGTTAAGTGGGGACAGGGGTGGTGTCACCTGTTTTGGGCGGGATTTAGCACCCGGGGGCGCCTGGGGGGATGGTCTGGTTTATTCAAGCCCTGGCATTATGGGGCTGTCGGAGCCTTTGATTCCCTGGGTGACCTGGAGGATGAAAGGCGCCGTCCTGTCCTTGCCAGGGACTCACCCGGCTTGTTTATGTGGTGGTGTTTTTCTGACAAACAAGTGGTGTTTATGGAGTCCAACCTCAAAGTGGGGCTCTTGGCCCCAAAAAAAGAGGTTTAGAGGTTGAGGACTGGGGTTTGGTCTGATGTGCCCAGCCTGGTGTTTGTTGGGTCTCCAACAGCAGGTGCTTGGGGTCCCTGTGCTGAGCCCAAGCCAGGAATGTGGTCTCCTCTCAAGACTCCTTGGTTAAAGCCAGTAGTGGGATGAGCCATGGGTGCAGTGACTTGTAGGAGGTTTGGAGGAGCACTGGGATGAACCCACAGTGTGCTTTGGGAGGGCTCTGCTGCCAGGATGTGGTTGCAAGGCTCTGGTTTTGTTTCCCATCTGGTGTCTGCCTGCCTGGTTTGGTGCATGTTGGCTCTCCCAATGACGTCCTGCTTGAGCCTATTTGATTTTCTTTGTGTAAAGAAATGCCACGTGAAAGCCTCGGGTGCAGGGAACATCCCTGGGCACTCACCTTGCTGGCCTGGAAACAGCAATGAGGAGCACAGGGTGGTGCTGGAGGAGCACAGGGTGGTACTGGAGGAGCACAGGGTGGTGGTGCTGGAGGAGCACAGCCGCTCACATCCCCCTGCTGTTGCCCATGTCACACCCACCGTCCCATCTTCTGTCTTCCTCCCTCCCCAGCCCAAGCCAATCTAAAAATAGGATTGGGAGATTAAATCAGCCAAGGCAGCTCTGTCAGACGGATGAGTCAGAGCCACCATGCTGTTACACTCTGCACCACAGCATTAGCAGGGACACCAAGGACTGGATGACGCCGGGAAGCACACAGTTTGGTCTGAGTTTTATTTGGGATTTGGGAGTGGCAGTGATGTTGCTCTGGCAAAGCCCCTCAGAGTCCAAAGGGAATCCCCTTCAGTGAGCAGCTGGATCCTGTTCTGGCTCTAGCTCAGTGGGTTTTCCAGGGAGAGCTGGTGCTGGAGGCTGCTCTCCTGTCCAGGCAGTGTTAGGAGGGAGGGGAACAGCCCCAACTCTTGCAGACCCCAGTGCTGCCATGAGGGTGTTTTGGGGCAGCCTGGGCTGATTTTCTTGACATTCACTTGGAGCAAGGGAAGGTGAAGCCCTCCAACCCCTCTGTGCTGTGCTGCTGCACACACTGGTGGTGAAGAGCTCCACGTTAAAAACAATCCTTCCTCAAGGGCTGTATTTAACCCGGATTTCCCATCTCATGTAGGGGTGTGGTTGCTCTGCTAGACACCACCTGAGCAACCTGCTCTTTGCTTCTCACCAGGTGAGAGATTATTCCTTATCCTGCAATGACATCTCAGTTTAATTTTTATTTTCCACACTGCTAAGCCTGTCTTTAAGGAGAGGCTCCACTCCGGGATCCCAGCCATCATCCAGCACGGGAAGAGAAGTGTTTCAGTTTTCTGAAGTGCATTAAGGACTTCAAGGAGCCCGCAGTTATCTTTGGCTTTTATACCTCAAACTCTGTCCTTTTGTTCTCCCTGGTGTCTTTTTTTTTTCCTCTCAAGTAACAGAACTGGTTTTGTGTTCTGAGCAGCGACCGCTAACAAGGGTTGGGGAGCACTGACAAACCCTCCCCACACAGAGACGACCTAAAATCCTCATGAAAAACACCAAACTTCAAAGAGTGAGTGTTGCTTTTCATCTCAATTAAGTTTCTTTTCCTAGGATTGGCTTTCTCAGCTTCCTATTAATCTTCCAGCAGTTCAGAGTCGAGTTTTAATTTGCAATAAGAACAAGCAGGGGCGGGGGACCAAAAAAAGCCATTGCTGTGTGGCTGAGGAGCACCTGGCTGATGAAAAATGACTTTGATTTTGCCCTGTTCTTAAGTTAATTGTAGCATTTCCTTTGCAGTCTCATCTTTTTGCAGTGACATCTCAAAGTCAGATTTTCAGGGGTACAAAATCCTGGCTTCTAAATCCTACATTTCTCCAATACCATTAGCAGGAGGCACAAATTAGAACTGTCCACGATAAAGCACTCGCAGGCTTGGGTTTAAAGAGCATTTGCTAAACCTGGCTTGGAAGGACAATGCCTGGAGCCAACTAAAGCCACCTAATGAGAGTGTGTTGCCTGCTGGGCACAGGTGGAGAAGTCTCTTTAGCAACCTGTTTTGCCACAGCGATTACTGTAAAAATTTACCATGGAGAGGGTTTGTTTGAAAGCAAAGTGACTCTTGTCATTAGAAGTTGAAACAGGCCGGTGATTTCGAGAGGAGAATAAGGCTTTTCCTGGAGGGAATGGGGTGTTTGGGGGGTGTAGCCATGCTAGAGGGGTTACATTCTTTTTCTTTGGGACAATCCTGCGCATGGGCATCTCCCTCAGGCACTGGGGGTGCTGCCTCTTGGACTGGGAAGGCAGATTTTGGGGGGCTGGAGGTGCATCCCCATCACTTCTGTGCCAGTTTCGTGATGAGAGCCTTCCACTCCGACCTCTTCTGCGTGATGTAGGAGGGAGTGAGGAGCTGCAGCAGAGGCTCCATCCGGCCCTGGAAGTACCCGTGGCACAGAGCCTCGGCATTGCAGATCACATACATCCCACAGTCGTAGCTGTTCTGCTGTGCCGGCGCCTTCTCCTCCACAAAGGTGGCTTTGCCCCCTCTTTTTCCCAGAAAGGCCTCCAGTTTCCCTGCCACTTGCTTGGCGTGGACAGAGTTGCATTTACTGTGGGAATCGTAATGGGCGAAGCACTTCTTGTCCCTGAAATAAACCAGTAGGCTCCAGTGGGTGCCTCCAGCTGCCTGGCTGGAGTTGTCATTGATAGGCAGGAACAGCAGCTCCTTGCAGAGAAGGTCCAGGGGCTGGAGGAATATGGCTATTTCTTCCTGACTAAGGGCACACTTGATGAACTGGGCCACCTCGGGGCTGATGAAGCAAACACGGTGGCTGAACTCCTGGAACTGCTGGTTGGCGAAGTACTCGAAGGCGAAGCCGATGATGCGGTCGTTGAGCCAGTTCGGGGGCTCCAGCAGGGCCACGTCCGACTGCCTCAGCAGGCTGTCCACGTAGCTGAGCACCACGGGATCCATCCTGCGCCGCCCCGGGGCACCGCCAGAGCTGCAACACACAAAGGGAACGCGGGCTGGGAACTGGATCGCAGCCGGGATACAGCCCCCACCTGGATGCAGCCCAGCAAACACCTCAAGTTCCTTCTCAGCAGCAGCAGTAAGCGAGGACCCAGGATGCCCAGATGGATCTTTGCAGGACCATGAGCAGATGGAGAACACACAGTGTTGGGTTAAGCAGCAACCTACTGTGGCTCCAATGAGATTAACCTTCCATCCTGAAGATCTGAACCTCACAAGAAAGGAGTTTCAGAGCAGTTCCTGCACAGAAACCAGGAGTGATCCAGAAGTCAGGTGGTGTTTGCGTGTCTCAGTGTTTTACCTGTGCAGTGACAAGCGCTGGAGTTCTTTGCATCACTGGTATTCCCCTAAATAAAAACCTTTTTGGGCTGTCTGACAGACATATGGTCCCTTTCTCCAAGCACAGAGTGCCCCAGCTCTGTGCCAGAGGCACGACCTGTTCCAGGAGAACCTGCTGGGCCGCCGGCACAGGAGGCACAGCTGTGAGTAAGGAGTAACAAAGCAGGACGAGATCACAAACAAACCAGTTCCCGACCGTGGGAACCTTTATGACAACTCTCTACAGAGCCAGAGTAGGATTTAGGAGATTTTACACATGGAAATTTGACTTAGAGCCCCTATATCTACCGTGGTTTTCCTTTAGCTCTCACACTCTCCAGCCCTTCCAGGCTCCTCAGTGCTGTGATGCATCCTCAGCCTCTAGATCCTTTCCTGGCCAGGACAGGGCTGGAAATGCCACAACTTGGGACATGAATGACATGGAGCTGGTTTTGGCCTCATCCTTCCCTCTGTTCCAAAGGCACCCTGAAAACATCTTCACATTTCTGAAAGCCTTGTGTGAAAGCTCAGAATTATAAGATCACTTTAATATGATTCAGTATAAGTAAGTCACCAATTTTCCATCGTGATAAAGAAGAATGAAGCAAATGGCTTGTTCTGTTAGGAAGTAGATTCACACTTCTTATTGTGACATGAATCATGAGGAATAACCCTTCCTGGCCTGGGATGCATAAATTAAGGGATTTATCTCTCAAAAATGTTGGCAAGGTCCCCTGGCACGTGACAGGCAAGGAACAGAATGGATGAGCCATGGTCCCTGTGTAACACGTGGGAAGGAAGGGCCGAGGTGAGTGCTTGGGGCACGAAACAGCCAGTGAGCGCTCGTGTGTGCCTGGTGGATCCCGGAGATGCCGAGCAGCAGGAGTCACCAGAGGAAGGGAACAGCCCTTGTTTATGCTGAGCCAAACACAATGGTATTTGGACACACTTCCGACCTTAATGAGCTCCAACTATTTCCAAGCTCGTGGTGCAAGCCCTTGTAGTATAAAAAGAAGAAATCCCAACGGAACCCCAGTAACTCCTCAGCCTGCCCGAATATAGCCTGGTTTAAAGATCTGGACAGCCTCCAAACATGGGCACTGCTGAAATACTTCTTGTATGTGCCCATGAAATGCCCCAGATTTTCCTTTACATTGTGTTCTTTCTGCTTCATCTTCTCCTGGACGTGTACAAGTCCAGCCAACAGCTTTCCACTCCAGTCCAAATGGGATTAAGAGCGAGGGAAGCGTGTGTCCCGTGCTCTGTTAATTTTCCACTCTGCAGAAACACAGTTGTCTTTTTTTTTTTTTTTCCTGTCATGACATTTGGCAGGTTCCTCCAGTCAGGAAGGAGAGTGCAAGTGCTTAATTGCCACTAGCTACTACTTTTAATTTTATTGCCATCTGGTATTTGTGAAACTGCCTGTGAGTTCTGTGGGATGACTCACCACATGCAGCTCCAAGGAAAACCCTTGGGAGGCTCCCTCAGAGCCAGGTCAGATAAGCAGAGAGGACCAAAACAAAGTGGTGGGGCTGTGAAAAGCCGCTGGTGAGGTGGCTTTCTTTGGGAGAACCTCCCAAGAGCTAGAGATGGATCTGCAGAGGAGCCAGGACGTGGATTCGAGCCTCTGAGGAGTGTTGAAATCCCAGTGTGGACTGGGAGCAGCTCTGCTCAGCCACAGCCAGGACTTTCTTCCTGAAGGCTCAGGCACGTTCTGTTCAGTTTCCATAAAAATAAGAATAAATACTGGCACAGGCCTGGAACATTTGCTGAAGGTTGCCAACAAGTGTCTTGCTGGTTCATTTTATTTGCATATTAGTAGCTGGAATTTGTGCAAACTCCCTAGAATCCTCAGCTCCTCCAAGGGATTTCAGCTGCCCCATTTCCAATGCTGGGACGAGGAAACCGGGGAGAGAGAAAGGAGCATTTCCATACAAACACCATCATTTCATTTACAGATTTGAAAATGGTGCTGTGCTGCATCAACAGGGCAAGAGGTCAAGCTTCCCTCACTGAAGTTATAATAATTTAACAAATTAGCTGCTGGCATCAGTGTGAGTTCAATCCATAAATGGACGTGTCTGGACGCAATGCAGAGCCTGTGTTTTCCAACACTTGACCAAAAACCACCCCAAACCTGTCATTTTCACACCATTAAAGACAACAACCCTCTGCAGGTAATTGTTGGAGGCACTTGAGAGCCAAGGAATGAGACTCCTCAGAAACTGAGCGTAAAAAGGCAGTGACAGAGCAACGTGAACTAAGGATGAATCAGAGTCCTAAAGTCTATTTTAATAAATTAAAGGTGCTAAGAACCTCCAGAGTGAATAGTTTAGGGTGAGACGTCACTAGAGTTCTGTTCCTAATTTAAAGAACATGGAGGTAAATAGGAGAATAGTCACCTGGAACAAAAAATCCAGACTTTATCAGGGAGCAGGAGGAAGGACAGAGAAGGTTTTGTCTTTTAAAGATCAAGAGTAAAAGACCTTATGGTTTAACTTTTATTCACTTTTCCTGGAAATATGGGGTTTAGATACCATGTCTGGATAGTTGTTAATGGAGCAAGATCTGACAAGGAACATTAATTTCTATCTACCAGCAGGAGCCAGGCTAGTTGACACCTGAATCTCTGGACTTTCATGTTTCCTGACAGAGCCAGGGGAAAAACTCACGGAAAATTAAACAATTCAACCAGAACGGAAGCGTAGCTGTCTCCTTTTTTGTTAAATATAAATATTCTCTCTGCAGCTGTAGGTTATGACTCTTGTATGATACAAGAACATCCCACTTCTGAAGGTTCAACAGGCCATGAGTGCTGAAATCAGAGGAAAATACTCCAAGCTCTGTACTCACTATGCCCAAACTTCTCTGTTCTGGACAAATTCCCCAAACCAGAGACTCTGCACCCAAACTCAGAACCTCTCTTGGTGTCACAGCATGAAACCAAGAGCCACAGGAACAACACACAATGGTGTTTGCTCTCCAGGATGGAGTTGACCAAAACCTGGAGTTTAAGAGGAAAAAAATCCCCTCGGTGACCAGAACGCCTGAGGATGAGCGAGGGCACCGGGAACGTCCCAGAGGTACCGGCGGGATCCCAGCTCGGATCCTTGACCCGAACGATGCACTCACCTCTCACCTCACACAGACAGGGTCTAATCCAGGGAGCAGCAGCAAGCGCGGGGAGGGAATGGAACCTGCCTGAAAGACCTGGAGGTCACAGGAATTTGGTCAGGAGTGGGAATTCGGTCAGGGGAAGCCATTCGGGGTGTCCCACGCCCCACGGGGGAGGAGCGACGTGCTGACCCCGAGCCTGACCCCAGCAGCCCCGGGAAGATCCCGCTCATCCCATCGCTATCTTATTCACATCAAATAATCGCATTATTTTATGGGAATAAACGGGAATTACGGGCCAGGAGAGGGTGCAGCCGGGCCAGGCGCAGGGTCAGGGCCTGGCGGGGGTGGGAGCAGGGACCACCCACAGCACCGTAACACACCTCCACTCCCTTACCCATTTTACCCTTTTTTTCCCCTTAAAACGCGAGCTTGAAGCTCCCGGGCCCGAGGNCCTCGGGACCCCCGGACCTCCCTCAGCACCGAGCCCCGGGACCCTCCTCAGCACCCACCCTTGGGACACTCCTCAGCACCGACCCTCCTCAGCGCAGACCCCCGGGACATCTGTTCAGAACCGACCTCCTTCGGCCAACGACCCTCGGGACTCCCCTCAGCGGCGGCGGAGGCTGCGGCTGCGGGCGAGGGATGCGCCGCGCCCCGACACCCAGGTAAGCGGCGGGAGCGGAGCGGGGCGGGGGCCTCCGGTGCGCGCGTGAGGTGGGAGCGGCGGGGCGGGGGTCGTGAGGCGAACCCCCCGGAGCATCGCGGGGCCGGCGGGAGCCTTTGTTCGGCGGAGGAGGGCGAGTCTCCCCGGCGTCGTGGGGTCTGCCCGGTGTCGCGGAGTCCTCCCGGTGGTGTGGGATCCTCCCCGCCTGAGCCTCTCCCGGTGGGTGCGCGGTGCGGGGCAGCCCCGCGTTCCCCCCCACTCCCCTCCGCCTCATGCGCGGGGTTTCGCCGCCCGGTGCCGCTCACCCCCGTCGCGGGTGGGTCGGGCACTCAGAACATGGAAAAACCAGCCCGGGGGGGGAGGAGATTTACCTCAGAGGCGTCCCCAGTGTCACCGGCGGGGCCGTGGGCTGCAGCCCCGAGGGNGCCGTGTCCCCTGCCGTGTCCCCCCGGGTCTCACCCGCCGCCTCATCGCCCGTCGCCGTCGCCGCCGCTCGGTTACCGCGCACTGCCGTAAAGCGTCCGCGTCGTAACGACAGGGGGGCGTTCCCGTGCCCGCGGGGCGTTCCCGGGGGCGTTCCCGCGCCGGGGCGGGGCGTGGCGGTGCGCGCGCCTCCCTGCCTGCCTGCCTCCGCCGGGCGNCGCCTGAGCCTCTCCCGGTGGGTGCGCGGTGCGGGGCAGCCCCGCGTTCCCCCCCACTCCCCTCCGCCTCATGCGCGGGGTTTCGCCGCCCGGTGCCGCTCACCCCCGTCGCGGGTGGGTCGGGCACTCAGAACATGGAAAAACCAGCCCGGGGGGGGAGGAGATTTACCTCAGAGGCGTCCCCAGTGTCACCGGCGGGGCCGTGGGCTGCAGCCCCGAGGGTGGCATAGCCCTGAGGCCACGGCTACGGACATCGCGACGGGAGCAGGTCGCGGACGCCCCGCGGCTCCGGCAGCCCGGTCCGCCACGGAGAGCCGTTCCCGAGTTCCCATCAGCCATTCCCTCCCGTCGGAATGAGGTGTACCTGGGTTTGCTTAGCACAGTGTTGGACTTCACGGCAGTTCCCACCCTGGCACGCCGGACCCCTGTGGGAGCACTGCTCCTCCGCAGGTTAAACGAGTCGATATTTCTTTCTGGAATTTTCCAAAACGTAGCCAAAACGGCCTTTGCTTTATCCCCCCAAAAAAATAAACCCCTCCGACGTGACCTGCGCTAGGACCTGCCGTGAGTTCGGAGCCTGGCTTTTGGCCGCCCTTCTGCCTCTCGATCGGCTTCCCCCTCCTGCGTTTACGTTTTGCTATCCCCAAACCAAGCCGAGGTTGATAAAGTGGGGAGCGTGAGCTCAGCAGAAATCATGGCTTTCCCATCCCGCGCTGCAGCGCGGTCCCTGCCCATCGGCGGATCAAAAAAATAATCACGTAGCGGCAGAGGAAGGAGATTTGCTGCTACGGGAGGAAAACCGGCGCGGTGTCTCGCTCAGTCGATAACCAAGCGCTGTAATAAATCGCTCTGTAAATAGATTGCTAGGTGGAGAATTGGGTTTCTGGCCGGCTCAAGCGCTTTCCTGACTCTTTTCCCATGGGACTGCTAGGAAATGACAGGGGAGCGTTATGTTCCCATGGAGAGGTGCACGGATGCTGCGGTGGTGGGCTGTGAATCCTTAAGCACCACCTTACAAATCTGACCTTATCCATAAACTCTGGCTAGGTCAGAGCTGCGTTATCCCTGAAGAGCATCATCTTTTCAGCCCCTTGCCATACAGTCACACGATTTCCCCTACGTCCTTGAGTAAACTCACCCATTTCAATGGCTTTTCTCATTTTTACCTTTTATTTAATTAAAATAACAGGGCTTTCCATGCCTTTTCCCCTCATTAAGGCTCTCCCAGCCTTTGCCTTCCCTTCTGGCTGTAATTTTTGATCCCCAAGACCGTTTTGGAAGCTGTCTGTCAGGCTGCTGATGGCAGGGAAGGTAATCGAGCAGCCCCAGCACACAACTAATAAGCTTTTGTTTCCTGGGCTATCAGTGATGATGCAACTTCATATTTTTTATTTAATTTTTTATTTATTTATGTATTTACTGCGATCAATGCATAAATCAGGGTGGCTTTAGAGGTTTTTCCTCTGTGTTGAAAGGCCTGGTGTCCATCAGCAGCACTAGGAAAAAGCTCTATTGGAATTCATCACGTATTTAAAATGTAGATCTGTTTTGTGAAGTTATTTGTTCTCTGCATCCACTGCTCCTGTTATGATTTATAAACTCCACATTTTAAGGTTTTTTTTCTCCTTATTTTGGGTGGGGAAGCTGCATTTTCAGATTCAAGGTATCAAATGCCTGACATGACTACTGCTGTTACAGCATCTTTCACAAGCACCAGTGCTGAACCACTCAGACAATCAAACCTTTGGACTCCTTTACTAGGAAAATCTGAATGCTTTATGCCTAAGTTATTTGTATCTGGGATGTTTATGGTGTGTTTCATGAGCATTGATCAGGTTTGCAGGAAAACCCCTGAGAATGTCAAGCACCTGAGCTCGGGCACTTGGGAAATGTAAAACTCGAGTTACCTGTGCAGCCTTAATGTAGCTCGTGTCAAAGTATGGCTGGACTTGAAATGCTCATCCCCTGCTCGGTTTCTGGAAGAACTCTCCCATTTCTGCTCTGGATGGAAGGACAGATTGCTCCTTCCCATGCCTGCAAGTCAACAGGGGGAGTACCGGGAGCACAGGCACAGTGCTGGTCCCTCCACTGGTTTTGCAGCTTGGCACCACCAGGCTGGCTGAGTTGGAAGACCAGGGCTCACCATCACAGCCTTGAGACCACAAGTGTCCTGTAGTCCTGAAGCTTAAATTGCCTCCAGTCTGGGGAAACCAGGAGCAAGCTTCCAGTGTCTGGAAAGGGTGTACAAGGAAGCTGGAGAGGGACTGGCTCTTCATCAGGAACTGTAGTTCCAGGACCAGGGGGAATGGCTTCCCACTGCCAGAGAGCGGGGTTAGATGGGATATGGGGAAGAAGTGGTTGGCTGAGAGGGTGGTGAGGCCCTGGCACAGGCTGCCCAGAGCAGCTGTGGCTGCCCCATCACTGGAAGTGTTCCAGGCCAGGTTGGACAGGGCTTGGAGCAACCTGGGATAGTGGCAGGTGTCTCTGCCCATGGCAGAGGGTGGAACAAGACCGGCTTTTAAGGTTCCTTCCAGCCCAGACCGGTCTGGGATTCTGTCCTTCAAGTGTGACCAGAGAGTTTCTGCAGTCATTTGGGGTGGTTGGTTTTGGTGAGTGTAGTGTGGCCATTTTCTGCCCAATTCTAGTTCTTGCTCTAAACCGTGCAACTTTTGAACTCAATTCCTTAAAAAATACATTTATGAGAGAGCAAACAAGGTCGTTGAACCACTGGAAGCCTCTTAGCCGGTCAAACTTGATTTCAGAAATTCCTGCGTCCCCTCAGATTGTAAATAAAAGGGAATTTGCGTTCCCGCTTGCACGCCAAACACCGCGGTTGAAGGCACGTTTGTTGGGTCGTTGATGGAGCTCCCAGCTTGGGCCTGGACTCTGGCTCCCTGAGATGGGCTGGGTGCAGGTTTCAGCTTTGGAACATGGTGGTTTTTTTGTGTTGAGGTTTAAAAGAGCATCTGAATTTCTCAGGCTTTGTCGTGCGTGCCGACGTTTGCTCCACTTCCTCTCGAGTGAACGGGATTTCTCCCCTCTCGACAAAGTAAACATGAGCATAAATATTTAAAGGATCACGGTTCAAGTTTGCAAATTGGAGACTTTCTCTAGCATTCCTTCGGACAAAAGCAGTAGCATCGGAGGTTTGGGACGTGTCTGGGTGCTCCTCTGCTCTGGGGAAAAGCTTGGTAATTCTTTGGGCTTCATGCTGCAAAAATACTCTGCTGTCTTTTCAGGTTAGATGGCTGGCATTATCACAAAGCTTGGGTTTCTTATGGAATTTTAAGGATAAAGTGCTGCTGGTGGGATATCTGTGGATCATTGGAATTGAGATTGGTTTTGTGGAATTCTATTTTTCTTTTACACAGACCAAATTTTTCCGTATGTTTTGGGTATACGTGTGAAGGCACAGGTGTTCAGAGTTGAGACTGTAGAAACCAAACATGTGAAACTCTTGCCAGATAATGGATAAAAACAGGAAAAAAGGGAAATGGAATAGCCTTTTTTTTTTGTGTGACTCTTTTAATATTAATCTTGTGCTGCGTTTGACAGGTCAAAACCCCATGGTGACACGTACGTCTCACTCCTGTGATTGTGTCGATGCCTTAACCTCTGTGTCTTGGAATTAAACTTTTAAAAGTGGAACCCAAACCACTTGACCTCAGAAAATATGAAAATTCAGGAAGGAAGGCTATTGAACATGGGTTTTTAGAGTTGAACTGATTTTTGTGTCTGTTTTTAAAACATTATCAATAGTTGCAGTTTTGTTAGACCTTGTGATAGCATTTTTCTGTCTGTGGGGAGGAATCTATGGATCCCTTTTTCACAGGTACCTGTGGAAAAATCTTAGAGGTGAGGTGAGAGTTCCATGTCTTTGCTGCAATGGCTTTTTATTCCTAACAAAACCCCCTGATCTTAATGCTACCTCTAATGGATGAATGTAGGCTCACCTGGGTCAGAAGGGAACTCAAGAGGTCACTTGGTCCAAAATCCTGCTCCCAGCAGGATTGTCTGCAAAGTGAGGTCAGGTTTTTCATGGCTTTATCATCTCATGTCAGTTGTCTTCCACCTGTGGTTTGTGGGCTGCAGGAGGAGAAGGGAAATGAAGTGGTTTGAGCTGTATTAGGTGGGAAGTGTCCAAGTAGAATGAGATCATCTGTGACCCACTGCTTGCAGAGCGTAGTATTCCACTTGCAGCCTATTAAACTGCTGCTTCCCACTGCTTTTCCATGAGTCCATTAAGCTGGTATAGTCACAGGCTCCAGTTGGAAGAGGATCTGGCCTGGCTGAAGTTAATTTTGGGAGAAGAACTGGGATAGTCCAAGTCCATTTGCTGATAATCAGCATGAAGCCAGCAAGTGGCTCCATAGTGTTTTGGTGGAAACTCCTCAGAGATTTTCTAAGCAAAATGAAATAAATAAATACCTGTTCTTTAAGGATTATTGTTATTCTTCTGATTACTTTCTGCTGTTGAAGTTTTGCATTGCAGTTTCTCATTAGGCATGGATGGGCATCCCTTTGGAGAGGGATGAGATGTCTCTTCTTGTAGGGTTCTCATATGACTTTGGCTGTTCACACCATGCCAAACCATGGTTAGACAAAGCCATGGGTCATAGTTTTGGGCTCTGCTTGTGGTTTTTTGTCAGCCCTTTTTTAGAGTTTTGCTAAGAGCCTCATGAAGAGACAGAGTGTGGTCTTCAGCCAGGCAATTTTTTTGCCAAGGGAGATGGGACTCAAGAGTGGAAAGGTGCACTGAGGATGTTCAGGGTAGGTAGGATGGCAGTGAGGCTGGGTCATGTTGATGCCATCATGGAAAACAAAGAAGATAGGAGCTACAGGAGCTGATGAGGCAGCCGATTATCCTGGGCAGATACACAGTGTGTCCAGGTTTGGGCATGCATACCTGTGCTGTCTCTGCATTAAGCACCCAGATACAAGCCTGAAGTTTGCTTGGACCCTTTCAGATCAGCCTCTATATCCTCCCAAGGAATATTGATATTCCTTAGTTGGGTCCTTTCTCTGTTGATGTGAGATCATACGTGGGGAGCTCAGCCAGCTGTGTCTCATCCAAGCTCTCATTTCACTCACCTGCAGAGATATGTTGCTTTCTTTGCAGCTACATGCCTGACTTAAAACAAGATGCAGGCATAGCTCTGCTGTGGTCTCCTGTCATCCCTCTGCTGGGTTGTGGTGTGCTTTTAAAGATCTCTGCCAGGTCATGGAGGAAGTTTATGAAATCCCTGTTGGTGTTACAGCCCCTAGGGACAGGCTGGCTCTATGCATAGGTGGTCCCCTCTGAGGGGAGGGCTGGACTGGACCCTTTCAACCCTGGTAGTTTTGGTGGTTCCAACTGTTTGCTCAGCTTCTCTTGGAAAAATCATCTTGGTTTCCATCCCTGTGACTCGCAGGAATTACTGCAAATCCCTCTTAGGAGCAGTGGGGAACAGAGCAGGTGACTGTCCTGCTTGGATGCTGCATGAAGTAGCAAAGGAAAAATATAGTTTAAGATAAATAGCCAAAATATGTGGGTTTCAATATAAATTTTGGGTTTTATTTGCTGGTCTCTTCACCTTGAATCACTTCTGGCATCACCCAGATGACCTTGAATCCTAAAGTTATTCTTTGGATGCCTGTTCCGGGTCTTGGCTTTTATCCATCATGCACAGATAATCTGACAGCCTCTGTGCTGTTTTTTAATCAAAATTCTTTAATTCTTTGTACTGTCTTCTACTTCTTGCAAAGCATGGCCTTTAAAAAGGTAGAGGATCCTGGATATGCTGTATCATGGCTGAGCATTGATGGAAGAGGAGTGTTTAATCCAGATAGATCTGTCTTTGGAAAACTGAGCTTTAAAACCTGCTCAGACTATGAATGTTTTTGATAGACCGCCAAGAATTCTCTTATTGTATTCAGCATCTACATGGTTGGTTTTGAGGGATGAACTTAAAACAAGTTAACTGAAAATATTTACTTTAGTAGATTTCCGTAACTCTACTGTCTTCTCATACTTCACTTAAATACATAGACCAAAAAAAAATTCTCCTAAATGTTGCCATTTAAACTTTTATGGCACTTGTCTATAAACTGTTAGGTTGGTTTGTGCTTGTTGGGTGCACAGGACAGCCTCCCTGGGGAGGAATTAGTAAATGATTTAATTGTTAAGGAATGTGGTCCCATTAGGCAAAAAAAAAAAAAAAAAGGACCGCAGTGTATCGTGTAGAAATGTTGTGCTTGATTAAAATAATGCTGAGCAATTTGTAATGATTTTTTGAAATAAATGAGTTTTTGGAAGAGGGACGTTCTGTGGGTAAATAACCCTTCTGGAGGTTTCTTTTAGTGCAGAAGAGCCAGTCTCTGCTCCTTAATTCACCAATTGCTTCATAAATGAGGCATCATTACACGGAATTTGTTGCTGCTGGTGGTGGCAAGGATGGCTGAACCGCTCCAGCTCAACAAAGGCATTTGGAGAGTTTAAAAGCAGAGCCACTGTTTCTTTTGCTTCTTTTCATCCGAAAATAAAGATCCAGCCCTGCTGCCAAGGGAAGCGGTGGGCCCAGGCGCCTCCCTTGGGATTCGGGCCCCACGTTTGTGGAGTGTGGTGAAACGTCTGGCTGAGCAAGGAGGGCACTGTCCGGGTTCCCGTGGCACAAACACCCCGCCAGGCAGGCGCCCTCCCTGCCAGGAGAGCCGCGGATAATCTCATCCGGAGGCACTTCACCCTGCCCGGCAGGTAGGCGAGGAGATAGGAGCACAATGCAGAGCAGAGGTCAGGTTTGAGGTGCCTGCAGCAGATAATGAGGAATCTTAAGAGTTTTCCTCAACTATGAAGAGAATGAACTTTACCAAAAGCAACGGAGGAGCCTGTCTGAATCCACAAATCATTTTGCTGCTCAACCTCGTTTGACTCCAGGGGTTGCCAAGTGCACCATGACTCGTCACAGCACTTGTTCCAAAATGTAGTTCCCCGATCCAAATGCATCTCTGATCTCACTGCAATCCACAGGGATTTGATTAAGGAGTTTATTAGCATTGATAAACATTAGCAGCAGTATTTCTTCTTCTTATATCGTTAAGAAATAACTTTCCAAGAAAGATGACTTGGCAACTGTTGTCTGTTCCTTGTCCCACCAGTTTGATGGAAAAGACATGGACTTGTGCATTGTTCCAGGCTCTATTCTCTTTGTAATTCCAGGTGGGAGCTGCTGCCTTCCAGTGTTTTGTTTCTGAGTTCATCTGTCCTATTCTTCGTTTTTGTGATAGAAATACCCCTCTAGAACCATTGCTGTTCATCTGGGGTGAACAATACAATCAATATGAGGAGAAAAATATATTAAAAAAACCAAAGAGCACTTCCAGCAAATGGGGTAAGGAGAAAAAATAAGCACAAAGGTCCATTTCTGAGGGATTGAGGATTCATTCTCCTACCTAAAAGTCTTTGCTGAAACAAGGGAAAAAAAAATCCCTGCTTGAGTATTTTCCTGTTCCCACAGAGGGAAGGTGTGAATCTTACCCAGGGTTTGCTGGCTTGGATTTAGCAACATTAGGGGTTTCCTCCTGTTTTTTTTTCTCTTCAGCTCAGCTGCTTGAAGGCTGCTTTCATTTTTGTTTTGTAGGGGAAGTGTGAAACCTGAGGAGCAAAAACTGAATGAGATGTTTAATGCAGTTTTTGCAGTCTAAGGAGTGGCCCTGCATGAAACTTTTTCAATTGCAGAAAAAACTCTTTTGAAAACTCAGTCTGAAAGTAGCTCAGTCTGATATTCATGGTTCAGACTGTGGTGGGGACATTGTGATCTTCTGTCTTGTGTTGAGTCTATTTTTAATAAAAGTGGAATCCTTGAGAGACTATCTCAGAAAAATAATTGCAAATTAAAACCTGGAGACATGGATTTACAATGGTGTGGGTGCAGTTTTTCTGTGTATTTTGAAGGTTTTTTCCCCTGAGCACAGACTATCCTCTGCACTGAGAAAGGTGTTGGGTTTTTTTTTCTCTTCTTGTAGGACTGGATCAACTTTCTTTTCTGTTTTGGGAGCATTAATCTACATACTTTCTTTTCAGGTATGCTCTTCAGGGGCTGCAAGGGGGCAGGTATTCAAAGAACTTGAACAATTTTCCTTAGGTGAAGGATCATTACAGGTTCAGGTGCTGCCATTATTAGAGAGACTCCTTCCAGCTGCAGTTTAATTTTCTAAATGTTGAAATTCCAGATTGTTACACAGGTATGTGTGTTGGTGTGCTTTGAGAGGCTGGAACTCTGGACCGCTGGGATAATTCTTAGCTAATGACATTGATGGATTTGAAGGGAATGTCAGTCTGGGAAATTAATCACGAAAATCAAAAAAAAATTCAACCTGTTTGGTTTCTAATATAATGCAGCCCCATGTAATGTGGTTGCAAAATGATTGTAAAGCTACAAAGTCAAGTGGGAGAATTGAGCAGAAAATAGTGATTTAGGGACCTGGTGCACACCAGGAGACCTTGAGATGCTTGTCCTGGTGGGCATCTTCTTCAGGAGCAGCCCATTGCTACCTTGGAACCTTGGGGATGTGGGGAGCAACATGGAGGAAAATAAAGCTCATAACTAACCAGAGAAATGATTGTGCTAGCTGGAATATCATCCTTTAGGGAAGACTGAGACAGAAGGTGCTGTGGGGGCACTGGGGACCTGGTTTAGGCCATATTAGGCCTAAAATCATCCTGTGTGTTTTCACTGGTGTCACTGGGATCTTCTGCTTCATCCTGTGCTTCCTGGTGCTCAGCAGCTCTGAAATCTGGACCTGAACTGGGTTTTGGGGGGTTGTTTTGGTTTTGGGGTTTTTTTGCTGCTGGTGTGGTGGGGTTTTTTTGTTTGCTTTCTTTTTTTCCCCTTAATACCTAAAAATACACCCAGCTCCGGTCACCTGGTAGGAATCACCTATTGTAGAGGCAAGTAGGGAAGTAAAATCTCTGTGTTGCCATTTGCTTGCTGATAAGAGTATTTTTTTAATGCATTTCCTTTCCTCATTCTCAACATGCCTTTTAATTCCTCAAGAAAAAGAGGTGTGGGGCCTTCTGGTGCCATAGCGGAGATTGGAATCCTCTGTGTTTGGTGCATGTGCTGAGATCCACAGGGGAAGTCTTGGGTGTGTGAATTTGGGGTGGGCAGCTGTGCAACTGTGTGTTATTTTGAGGAAAACAAGTATTTTGCTCATGTTACAAAGTACTGCTGAGGGATTAGTGTTGCAGGTGAAATTCTGGGTTACCTGCTTTACTCACCATAATGTGCTGAAAAATTATTAATACACATTTATCTTGCTTTTTTTTTTTTTTTTTCCAATTCTTAAACCTTTTGTTGTCCTGAGGCTGTTGATTTTCAGGCAAAAACAATACGAGGCAGTCGCTGTGGTCTGCAGGGTGGGGCTCAGAAAGGTCTTGTTGCTGATTCCCTTTGCTGGGAAGGGCTAATTATAGAGACAAACTGGGGAAGGAAGAGAACGGGGTCAATTAGAGCATCCAGCACAGTTTCCTTTAAATTAGAGGTTGGGCTGGAGAGATAAAAAAAACCAAACCCCGACGTTAAAGAGGCACAGAGTGAGACATGAACTGCTCTGCTGCACAGCAAGCTCAGCAGCTACAGCAGATGTCCTGCAGTTTCAATTTTAAGTAAAGAACATGTTGAATTAAGAGTTTTATTGCCAGAATTGCCAAATCAAGCTGAAAAGACAGAGATGTTGCTACTGCTTTTGTTCTTTAATATGCTTTTGGCTTGCAGTAGGTTGTGATAGTGAATGAAGCAAAGAAATAGCTTGCCCCATTGTTGATTAAAATAGATTTTGTGGGAAAAAGGAATTAATTTTAAGTCTTTAATGCTCAGAATGTTATATTTTCATGAAAAGACTACCTGCATCTTTGTACATGTAACAAGGATCAGTTTTGTATGTGTTTTATCCCTTGTTGGAGAGGCCACTAGGCCTCATCTTTTTCTTGGAGCTGTCTTATGGGTTTAAAAGTTTTTTTCCCTGGATTTATGTATAAGCTAACTCAGATTAGAGGACACAGCGTTTGAAGATACGGTGCAGGCATGCCACAAGCTCTGGGCTCAGAGCTCTGCAGGTGTGGAAAGCAATAAACCCCAATGCCAACTGGAATTTGTGCAAGTCAGTGAAAAACCAGAAAAGCTTTTATGGTGCTCTTCCCAAATGATCCTCTCAGTCCCTTAACACCCTCTTGCCTCAGTTTTTAGGGCAAAGCCGTGGTTGGCAGACCCTCCCCATGTCTGCCGGGTACATTTGCTTCCCCTTTGCCGGATTGCCTGCCTGGCAGCGTGCAATTACCGGGAATTGCTGCGCACAAAGGGAGATGGCAGAGCAGGGAGAAAAACCCCATAGCTTCGTCTGAATGCTTCAGTCCAGATTGGCAAGTTCCTTCTGCCGGTGATGTGACTCATCCTGGGCTTCCTCACTGGAGGCCACAACTGGCAGGGCATCAAAGGAGCAGCCGGCGCTTCCAGGCTGGAGCTGAACCAGGATCTTCCTGGAGCAAGGGCTGTTTTTCTGGTCCTGGGATATCTCGATGTACGGAAGGTGGTGAGCTCCCAAATCTCAAGGGAATTGGTGATAAATTTGCTGAATTCATGCTGAGGGTAGGAAGGGGTTTTTCTTGCTGCTTTGAGCAAGGCACGTGCCTGTCCAGAGGGTCCTGCCCAGCCGGGGATGGGCTGGGAAAGGCCCTTTGAGGTCAATGACACAACCAGCAGAACAGTTTGTTCACTTCTGGTTTCTCGGGTAGAGCTGATATGCAGGGGTTTAGTGTGGCACTTAGGAAATTCTTCAGCAAGGAAGGAAATTTTTATTTTTCCTGAGGGCATAGGTAGAGGTACTCTTTGCTCAGGGCTATGGTGTAGCAGAGACTCCTGCCCTCCTCTCCTTCATTCTCCTGGTAAAACTGACTATATGTATGCTTCTCCCTTGTTTTTGGTTCAACCAACTTGGCTCTAAATCTTTGAAAGACTAACTTTTTTTTTTTTATTTGGAACAAAAACTGAACAGCTCCACCAAGTTTAGGATTGTTTAGGAAGTTTAGGACCTAGGAGAGCCTGCAGGATGTTACTGGTGGCTTCACGTGAGAACACCCCCATGAGTTCTACTCTTATTTTTAGGGATTTTTTCCAATTGAAGGGCTTGAACATTTCCAAATGTTTTGTAGGATTTCTAATATTATTTTATAAATTATTTACAGTGTTAAATAGCATTTTTAGGCTTTTTCTACTTTTTTATTATATCATCTATGTGCCCACATTACAGTCCCAGGTCTCTTGCGAAGTTATGAGCACTTTTACTGTTTGAGATGGATCTGTAGGGTCTATCAAGGAGATGTAAGTCTTGGAACACTCACAGCCTTGGCTGTGGGATATTCCTCATTTGTAGGGGTCATGTAGGGGAGAGAAAAGCTGCAGAGAATATGAAAGGGATGTATAAATACTTAGAGGATGTTTCTTTCAAATGTCTGGCAGAAGACTCTTGGAATATCATGAAAAGTGGTGGTTTTCCCTTTTTTTTTCATTCCTGAATAGGTTGGAATTGGAGATCAGCATCCTGAGCTGGCAGAGGAGTCAACCTCTTGATAGCGATGTAGAGTTCTATGTGAGGAAGAGCCTCAGAGTACAGATTAGAAATGCAAAGTTAATGCAGTGAGGATCTACTGGGGTGCAAGAGAAGAGCAACAAAATCACATAAAACAATGACTTTTGCTGCAATGTCCTGGCAAGTCAAAATTGTTTTTCTCAGATCAGAGGAAGCTGCTCTGCTGGCTGCGATAAGTGCATAGAAAGGGAGCTTTAACTCTTTTTTTTTTAGGAGGGATTTACCCCCCTCAATTTTTAATTTGTACAGTGACATTCTGAATATCAGATTGTTCTGATTCCTCTTTTGCTTCCATTTCACGTACACATTCCTGTCCTTGTGATTATTCCATGTGTGTGACAGTGTCTGCAGCACATGGATGGGGTTATGGTTTTCATATCACCTCCTTGTCCTGCCTCTATCTCCTGCAATCCCTGGGGTTTTGGAGGGCTGCTACAATACTTACATTTCAGCAGTTTTTCTAATTTTTTTCACCTGCTGTCTGCGTGTCAGTGTGTGCTTTCCCTCCTTTTTGTTGTGCAACATTTTGTCACGGTTTAGAATGTTTTAAAACCAAGCTTCCTACTTTTTTTTGGTAAAGTCATCAAATTGACATTTTTATTTCAGATTGTTTCCTGCAGAGCCCTGAGTTGATTTTTTTGCCTGTGTCTGATGAGTCAGCACGACTGTTGAGTATGTGAAGCTTCACTGATTGCCGAGTTCTGTTTTGCTGTTCAGTTTTTCAGTTAGCCCTTTAGCTGAGAGCACTTAAATGCAAAGTATTGCAACTTGTGATGCACTCGCTGGATCTCACTGCTGAGTTGGGTTTATTTCTAATTAAGATTTTAGGTGGTTGCCTGTAGGTGCTTGTATGTGAAAACTGCCTAGAGAAAGACACTGCCCTGGGTACAATGTGCTGAAGGAGGTAATTCTTTGTTAGGTCTGTGATTTTTAAGAGTCTTGTTTAATTTTGCATGGATTCAAGTGTTTGAACATGCTCAGTGCTGCTGCTGCTGTATTTTTATTCCTCCTCAGCCTACTCAAGATGTTAGACCCAGCTTTAATTTTCTCAGTTTCCTATGATTCTCAGTTAACCCTCTTTTCAGGAAATCGGTGGCTTCCTGCAGGCTATTTGTAGTTGCTGCTGGCCAGCTGAAGCGAGGTGATGTCTACACACTGAAATATGATGAAACCCTCGGAAAGATTTGTTTGGCGCTACCAGGATGAGGTTTTTTTGAGGCATTGTCGAGGTGAAAGCCCATGGCAGCAGCACTTCATTAATCTTATTTACTGGTGTTTGAAGAATATCTGGTGTTATTGTCCCTTCCTTCATATGGGAAATCTAATCTCCACTGGAATTAGCCTTTGTAATAAGGCTTCTGCTTGATAAACGAGTGGACAAATATTGGGGCCTTGCCACCGAGGGCTTTATCCATCCCTGAGATAAAGCGGTTGGGCTCAAACGTAGGTTATTTATGCACGGAAAACACACTTATCAGCATTCCTGAATTGTCCCTGTTGCAGAGACCGGGCACTCCTGCCCCTAAACAAAGCCTCGTTTAGCTCAATGGCTTCTTCCCTAGCCCAGGAATAAAATATTTTCCTGTTGTCCCGCGTGGCCGGTATTTCTGGCGCTGTCTATGCAGAAAATGCGTAAAGAATCTGCTGTCTGTGGGCAGATCCCACATCAGGCCAGGGCTTCCAGCGCCGTGCTGAAATAAGTGCAGCCTGTTCCCTCGGCGCCTACGCGACCTGGCGAGGAGGAGGAGGATGGCAAGGATCGGGAGCAGATTGTTGCCCTTGCAAATAAAACCTCTTGTGCATCCTGCAATCCTGGAGGGGATCCTGGAGGTTCAGCACTTTCTGCCTTGGTACAGAACAAGTGAGTTAAGCAGCCTCAGAGCTTCACTGATGTATGGGGTTGGTGTTGGAAGTGGCTGGTGTTGGAAAGAGGGAGAATAAAAATTACCTTAAGTTGGATTATTCTGAAGTGTCTTGGTGACTTTCCAGAGTGTTGGTCATTGTGATGTGGATTTTTTTTACTTTTTTGTGTGAAAAAAGTGGAGGGAAAATTGCTTCCAGAGGTGGTCTTGCAGTCGGTGGCAAGGAGCACTAGAATAGAGACGGCAGTAGAGTTAAGAGATGGAGGAGGTTTCTTCCTGTCCTTTTACAAAATTCCTATTGAAGCATTGTGTTATGGGGGAATTCTTTGCAAAATAAAACCAGGACACCCCTTGGAGAGCTCCCCTTTGTTAACCTCTTGCAAAGCCAGCCCATGACATGGCTATGTTCAAGATGAATCTGAAAAAAACCATTTGAAGTTCTTCATCATATTACTGGAGATGAAGTATCTGCTCTCACTTCATCATATTTCTACATAAACTCATCATGACCTTCTCTGCTTTGTATTTCTCCTAATTAGTATTTTCAATGCCCTAATGGACAGTTTGGTGTCTTCGATGCTCATCTGATTGAGTCATTCTTTGTGTTGGTTTATAACGGTGCTTCCGTTTGCTCTGGTTGTGGTGTGGAGTGAAGGGAAACCTCCGAGACATAATGGGATGTTGAGAGAGAGGGGAACGGGATGTAGGAGGCTGTAGTTGGACAAAATCAGTCCTGATCAGCATTTGCAGTCAAGTGGGACATACAACATAGTCATCAACTTGTGTAATTTTGGTGGAGACAATTCAAAATTCAATTTGAACACTTTGTAAAGTATCCATATGTTAATTTTGAAAGCTTCTGTGTGTCTGGGTCTTGCTTGGTTTTTCCTCTTATTCATGCTCCTGTGAATGTTTGCCAGAAGAATTCATGGGACTAAAACTTCCTAACATCTGGTTGGCCTTGGTCCACTAATCATCTTCCTGTGTTTTTCACCTTAAACCTGAACTGGTGAGCACAGTCCATAGGCACGGAGAACATGAATGCTCTCCTTTGGAAATTTCCCTAAATCTTGATGTCAAATGCTTTGTAGCTGTCTCAGCCTGACAGGATTTCTGGTGGTTGATGTGATGGGCATTCACTTGACTCATTTTGACATGTTAACCCCTTTTCTACCAGCCTGATCCAAAGTCAGAATCCCACCATGGACATGTTCAACCAGAATTTTGGCCAGCTGCTCATGCTGTTGGCAGATGAAGTGTAAAAAATACTTGCCATCCCTAGAAATGTTCTGAGTTGGCTGGTTGTCTCCATGATAAGCCCACCTCAGTTTTGGGTTTCCTCGTTTCCAAACACAGAAAGCAGTGACCAGATGATCACAAGAAAGGAGTGTTGGAGGATGTGACCTCCTCTGCAGGAACGTGCTGTCCCTGTTAATTTTTTTGGCCCAATCCAGTGCTTCTCATTTTCTTCTGAAAAACCAGCTGGTTTAACTTCCCCTAGCGACACCACCCAAAAAACCCCCAAACCCGGCAGTAAAGGACAACCTGAAAGGAGATGTCATGGGGGGCTGTGGCAAGGACCTGCTGGGATGCAGTTAATTTTTTTCTAAAATCAAATTAAAAGCATGTTTGCCACAGCTGCTCATTGGAGGAGCTGTTTTGATTTATGGTCCTGCATCTTTTGCTTCTGAGATGAGACCCGGCGTGGCAGAACGATGAGGTTTGGGGGAATATGAGCCAAACAGATGCACTTCAGAAAATGAAACTTCAATCTTGGATTTACTTAGCTCATTTCCTGGTGTCATTACCTTATCCAGATGATGAATGTGCCTAGTTGTGGGATCCTACACTGAATACATTTTGAAATGTTTTTTTCACGCTCTCTTCTGTGGATCTCATCACACAGCCGAGTTAATCCATTTCAGGCAGTTTCATTTCCATACCATATGTTCTTCAAGGCGTTCTGGAGGGATAATTATGTGGATATAATTTACTTTCCTTTGTCATGCCAAGATGTGCTCTGCTTTTCAGGTACAGGGGGAGGCACACATGTCTCGTTGAAGTCTTGATGACTTTCTGAAGGTTCCATCTCCTGTTGTCTTTGAGAGGAGTCAGGAAGGACTGCATGAGGACAAGGAGATCATGTACTCACTCCAGAGTGTTTATTAGACTGACTTAACACCCCATCCTGCTAGTGGGATGTTTTCCTTAAAGATCAACCATCATTTCCATAACATTAATTATTGGGGAAGGTAGGAATGTAAATATTGTGGTGAATTTAAGGGATTGAGGATCTTTCCGGCTCAAATCCCCCTAGCTAAGTGTTAATGTAAATTATAAAAGTGAATTATGTACTCAGAGAAAGCCTAATCTCTTCTGGGATTTTTCCTATCTAACAAATAGTGAAGAACAAACTCAGCTGCAACTGCAGATGCCTGCAAAGGCTTCACTGGTTTACCCAAATTACTGGAGTAATGCACTGAAGTAGACAAATTTAGCAGCATCTGGATGGTACTAAAAAAGCTGAAACCTTCATTCTTTAGATAAATCTGTTTCACCACTGTCTTTGAGCAAAATTTGCTTCAATTGATTTGTGTTAGAGGTGAACAGGTTGTCCTTGGACTACAGATGTGGCTGAAGTCTGGAGGAAAAAATATACTCAGTTGGATTATTTGGTAATTTAGGCTAGGAAATATCTTCCTTGCACACACTTCCATAGGGTTTGGAGTTTTTTTAACTAAAATTTGAATTTTTTAATGATGATTCAAGCCAGATTGAATGCAAATCAGAATGCCAGTATATTTTTCAACAAAACAGTGCAGCAAGAACACTTATTTCCCACATAGGACTTATTTTTGCTGCTTTTGTAGAAATTATGTCCATTAATATAAATTATGAGTTCGTGGCTGTAGTGGAGAAGAAATGTTTTGAAAATATGTCTGCTGATAATTTGCATTATAAAAGAGACTGAACAATTAAAAAGGGATGGTGTGTAATGGATGGTGTCCCTGCCCATGATGGGGTTGGAACGAGATCATCTTGAAGGTCCTTTCCAGCCCAAGCAATTCTGGGATTCTCTAGTCACTGGGAGCAGCTTTATTCCATCTAATCTATTGCTGTATTTTAGGCTACTGAGGCTGAAACCTCTACACAGTTGATTTCAGGACTGTGGCTGGGATCTTAGTGACACAGGGATAAAGGTGAAAAGGGAGACTTGCAAGGAGGGGTGTCAATGGTTAGATGATAAATCAGTGAGTCCCTTCAGTGGTAGCAGTTGGAAGATGGAGATGCAGCATGTACTTTCCTCATGGCAGCAGGAGAATCCCAAACCAGCAGGTTATGGAATGTGAGGACAAGGAACTTGGTCTTGTCTTTCACTCTTCATTAAAATAAATAAAATTTTAGAAATCCCCAAACCTCTATTTCAGAGAAACGTGTTTTAAAAAGGGCAACAACCAAAAGGCCTCGTCCATTAAAAAATTACCCTTCAAACCTCATCATCCTTTAAAGGTCAGGGGTTAAGGATGTTTAAGTCAAATTGCTGATGAGTTTTACCATCGACTTCATTGGAGAGGCTCAAGGAAAGTGGAAAATCCCTGAGGCTCAGGTGTAAAGTCAGCGAGGACAAGCAGGAGTAGAACGAATGGGTTCCTCTGTGTCTGTCAGATCCCAAACACTGACAGCACAAACACATTTATGTACTTAAAAGTCTGGGAAACGTTGGTTTGCTTTCTGCCTGCAGCCAGGGTATAGACAAGGATAACAATTCTAGGCTGGTTTTCTGCAGAAAGGGACTTTTGACCGAGGATCAAAGATAGCATAGGGTAGAACACAAGTTTCCTGTCCTTAAAAGTCAGCTGAATCTCAGGTTTCTGATCTGAACTGTGGTCTGTGACTCCTGTGCTCACCATATAGGTGGACTTGGTATACTGGGGACAGAATTTTATAGGGCAGTACGTGAGGATGGGCCTATTGTGAACAGAAAGAATGTTACATTTCATTTTATGTCTCAAAAAAACCCCAAACTAATACAGACACTGTGAAAATAATCATGGATGGTAAAGAAATCAGGTCTGTTTTCATCCCGTCTGAACAACGAGCAATAATCTGACAAACCAAGACAAATCCTCCAGACCTTTCTGCTGAGATCCCTGTGGCATAAATTCCTTTTTAGGGCACTTTGAACTTTTCCTTAGCGTATTTTGAAATTTACAGGGGTGACGCACCTGCACATTCTTCCCACCGTGCTCATGCCAGCAGCTAACCCCGGGAGCTCTAGACATGTCGGACCCACGCTGTGTCTTCCCGTGGCTGATGAGAGCTGAGAGGTGGCATCTGCTCCAGACACTGCTGGCTGCAGGGCAGCACAGGGGATGGATTGCTGGGTGTCATGGCCCCAGGCACCTGCCTGTTGTGGCAGCCTGCTGTCCTAATGTTTCTAATTCTGCCGGTGAAATGGAGTGGAAGTAATTCCAAAACCCAATAGGTTGAATATTCTGGGGGTTTTTTTATTATTTTATTGCTGAATCTCCTTTTCACCCCCTACCCCTCCCTGTTCCATAATGACCTTGCTTTGCCTCCAGCGAGAAAATTGAACTAATTTTGTTGACTTGTCTTTTTAAATACTCGTTATTGGATTTGCCCGACCTCTTTTTCTGCTGTGGAGAGTTGTGCTGGCTTTGTGCCAGTGGAATAATTTGTCGTGATCTGAAAGCGTTCGGTTAAAAGGATTTGCTGGCCCCCTCCCCAAACTTTTGCTTTGCATAAAATGATTCCCGGGGAACTTTGAGGTGTGTTGGTAGTTGGGGAGATGAATGTTTTGAAATAAATCCTTTTGAGTATGGAAAAGATAAGACACATGCACAGGACTGGAAATGCTTCACCTGGAATATTTGCAGTGTGGTGAATATGAATTAAAGACTTAATAGCTTGAGAAAAGTAAATGGTGTAGTATTTTTAGGCAGGATTTTGGAAGGCACTTGTAAACTTCAGGGAAAGGTTTGTGATATAACATTGTATTTTAGTGTGGCAGACAGAATGGGCTCTCTTTTGTGATCAACACTGGATTCTCTGAAACATATTGGAGAAGTCCATGTATTTTCTACGTGAAGATGTGCTTGTGGAAAACCACTGAGATCTGCATATCTGGAGGGCCTGTCATTCCCATCTCAGTTGTCCTTCATATAAATAAAAGGTGGAAATGAAGCCACTTGTGTCACCTGAGCCTGTTCCACCAAGATCAGCATCGCGTTTCAGTTTCTCCAGATAACGCATGGCTGACCTTGGCTGTGTCCTGTCCCCTCCCAAGGGTGGGGATGTCAGGTTTAGAAATTAATAACATTAGGTTTAGGAATTAATAATTCCACAATAGCTTGTGGAAGCTATTTGGCTGCTCATAATAATTCTTAAAGAGCTTCAAGAAAACTATTATATAACTATTATGTTTACAACTAATTCTTCACTGTGACTTTGCTCACTGCAGAATTGTCTTTTTTTGTACTGATGGCACAGAAAGAATTGAAAATGCACTTAATATTTTTTATTAAGGAAGAGGCTTAAAACCCAAGCGTGCTGCAGTTTTTGGAGGGATGTTTGTATCTCACCTCACGTGTCAGGTGTAATCAATGGCTTTCTGCACTAAGATAGGGAGCTCTGTTTTGTGGGAAGGAGGTGCCTCTGCTTTCACTTGAACATGGAAGGGAAAAATTGGGATGGACGGGTTGGCACGTGGTGGAAAGTAAAAGGTGAGAGGGCCCAATGGCTTTCCCTGGGAATAACCCAGCAACCAAAGCTTATACTCCTTCAATAATTATGGAATCACCTCAGACATGTTCAAAGCCAAGGTATCCCACGGGAGACTTTTCGATTTAGAACAGGTTTTGTAGGAAATGAGCATAGGAGCTGGAAAGGAGATGTTTTCACATTGCACTGGGCACCCTGTTTCAGGATAAAGGGTGATTATCCATTGCCTGCAATTAGGGAAAATCCGTCACCGGAGCCGCTTTGGGAGCGGCCGGCGGAAAATGCAGGAACAGATGTCAGAGAAGCAGTCTGGCAGACCTGGCTTAGAGGAGCTTCTCTTTCTCCCTGTGATGGTTCTGCTTGGGATGGGGAATTATCTTGGAGATGTTTAATACTGGGCTGCTGCAATCTGTCATCTAATTTCTTCAGCCATCTGAGGGTGCCTGACCTCTCTCTGTGCTCTGGGGCTGCTTGTTTTCCCTTTGTTTTAATCTTCCCTTTTTGAGGATGGACCAGATCAGAATTTTTTTTTCATAGCACTGCTCTATCTAATGAAAAATCATGCTTGCCAAAGGAAAAAAATTGAAAAGCTTACCCCCCACATCATACTCTGGATGGGAAAATAGTCCTAAAGACAAGGGAGGACACATGAAAGTACTGATAAAAAAGCAAATTAATTGTGCTAGTTTGAATATGCTCAGGTCTAACTTGTGCTTACTGAAGCATTGAAATCATTCCACTGCCTGTCCGGTGAATATTTCGATTTTTGCTGCTTGGTCTCTCAAGAAACCAGATCTTCAGCTCCCAGATGAGATGGCGGTTTTTTTCCCAGAGAATATAATGAGATACAGACTGTTATCTCAATTGTCTTAATTGCTACCTTATTGGATATATACAGTGATTTATAGAATAATTTTATTTTCCAGAATGTGCTTTTGAATTTTATTTTCTCTACAGCCACATTTGTCTGTTCCCCAAGTTTGTGTCGAGCTGTAGCTTGTGGCTGGGAGAGGTGGAAGCTCCTACCCAAGTGCAGGGTGAAGTCCTGATCCCAGCTGTGATGTTGTTCCAGTTTTTGCCCCAAACAGGGAAGATTCAAATGAAATGCAAAGTCTGTGTATGTCTTTGTTCCCCAGTGTCATCTTAATCCTTGTTTGTAGGTTCTGTCTGTCCTTCTTTGTGTTGGGTGGCTGTAGGGGTATACCTGTTTATGAGGTTTGGAAATCAGGGATGCTTTCCTCCTAATTCTATAGCACAATGTGTGGAAACCCCCAGAAACAGCTTTAAATAACCCAGAGGCACCATAAACCACATGTTTATTACAGCAAAATGCTGGGTCAGAGCATCTGATGTAGATCCTTGATAATTTACTGCTTGTTTCATTTTACAAAGGTGAATTATGACATTCCTAATGGATGTATTGCTTCCCTGATGCTGGTCATCAAACATCTCTGAATTACACTGACTGGAGGCTGTAGAATCTGACCCATCAGGAAAAACAATAATGTGAGGACCTTAAGGAGGAGCTGAATTTTGCTTGTCCGGGGCTTCAAGTTCTGCTCAGCTGAGGCTCCACCTGCAGAGCTGCCTCCAACAGCAGGAGGAGGATGTGGAACTGCTGGAGCCAGTCCAGAGGAGGCCATGGAGCCCCTCTGCTCTGGAGCCAGGCTGGGAGAGCTGGGAGTGCTCACCTGGAGAAGAGAAGGCTCCAGGGACACCTCAGAGCCCCTGGCAGTGCCTGGAGGGGCTCCAGGAGAGGGACTTGGGACAAGGGAAGTACTTCAATTAAATAAATACTTGATTAACTCCTGCTTTTTTGTTTTTGGTTTTTGTTTTTTTTTCCTTCTCTGTCTGATATCAATGTTTTCAAAGAACTACAAAGCCTGTGTTTCAGGTAGCTGCCAAGAATTATTTTTAGTGGAGCTGTCAGCTCTAATTCAAGAGATTTTTTGGTACTTCTCACATTGTGAGGCGGCTTTTGTTTTTGGTTTCAAGTCCTGATGCTTTCAGAACACTCTTTCTCAAGTTTAAAAGCCGCTCTTGTGTTGTGGCATTTGCCTGACAGTTTAATTTTCAGATAGAATATATTGGTTTGTGGTTCATTTAAATCCAGCATCCTATTCCTGCTCTTGCTTGTAAATTATCATCATCTGTGGGCTGAATATTTTTATAAACATGGCCTTTAGAGGAAGAAGACTATTTTTTTTTCTGTGAACTAGTTGCTGAAAGTCTTGTTTAAAGTATGACTCATCCTGTTTGGTGTTTGTTTTGGTTTTGGTTTTTTTTGGGTTTTTTTTTTTCCTTTGTAAGGTAACTAAGCCAGATCTGGCAGTAAAGTTTTAATATTATTTTCCCTTTGATCTTTGACAGCACAATTCCTAGTGCTCTAAGATCTATTCCTTGTGCTGCATGTGCTGTGCAGAGAATCTCTAGGTTACTATGAGCCTTAAATCAGTCTCTGGATAATAGAATCTGGCTCCTGCATGGACCAGAATGCTCTCATGTTGATGCTACAGGATTTTCAGTAGTTCTACATTAAAAGAAACTAATTTTGGAGGATTTTGATCTGCTTGGTTTAAAGGAGTGGAAGGTAACTGTCAGGTCTGTCTGCAGAGATCAAATCCCTAAAATAGATCAATTATTTATAAGTTATTTATATTATTCTGATAAAATCTTTAGATTATTAAATATCACTAAGCTGTTTGAGACACTGAACATGGAGAGGAGACAGATAACAAATGGCATCACCTTTTACTTAATATGAAACTGAATCCAGCCAGGAGCAGTCTCTTGATTTCCTGACGACGCTGCAGCTCCTGCTGCTGAGGGCTGACCTTCCCTGAATGCAGAGAAGATGATTCTCTGTGGGGAAATGATTTCATCGCCCATGGAGAACGGGAAGGAGGTGCAAGGACGAGAGGCAGCTGAAGGGTGAAGTTAGTTGAGGATTGCCTTTGTTTAAGGAGGATTTAAAAGAATTGAGGATGGGCTGGAGTGGAAGCTTTGGTTATTTTGTTGGGAAAATTCAGAATTGTAGGAGAAGAAACCAGCAGCTGCAGGGGCACATGGCACTGTAAGATTATGGACCCCCAAAAATAACTTTATTCCTGTTCAGATGCTTGAGAAAAAGCTGGACTGTAGTGTCACTGAAGAAGTAGGAGACTGAGCTGAAAAACTGGATAATTGTCCTTTTAAACACTCATTCATTAACAGGTATGTTCTACATGAAGTGGGAAAACATGGGATTTGTCTGCTGCCCAGCCAGAGTTAATTTGTATGGTTCATTTTGATCTTGAACAGTAAATGTCCTCTCAGGAGGAAAGTTGGAATCTTCTTGGCAGAAGAGGAAGCTCTTCTGGGTTTGTGTTGGTGGGTCGCAGGTAATAATTCTTGTGAAATGCAATAAAATTGTGTAGGGACCACTGGAAAATTTAATTTGCAATGGACTGTTTGCCAAAAAGAGTTTTCTGTGAGAAGGCTTTAAAACCATCCCTTCCTCGCTATCAGTCATGGTCCATAATCCTCCATAAAATGAGGAAAGGGAGAACATCAGTGACCACATTATTACATCTTCTCCTGGTGCTATTGCACTTAAATCTGACTTTGCTCCTAAGCTGAATTATCTTCTTCATAACAACTTCAAAGCTCCTAAGACTACAAGAAAAACATCTGAAATTATAATTATTTGACCAAGTATTCAAAAATAACATAGTGACATCCAATTATGTAAATTGTCCCTAATTTTATATTTTTAGGGAAATACAGCGTAGGCATCGTCACTTCCATAGTGATTTAATGTTTATTTTCCTGTGTCTGTGGACTCCACAGTAAGCAAGGCTGAGAGGTGTCCGTGTTTTTCTTGGCTTGTGCTGGAAGTGGGTTGAGTTTCCCAAGAGAATGTTGAGGAAGGATCTATGGGAGGACATGATTCTTTAACCCAACAAAATCTTTTGGCATGGATCTACATTTATCAGTATATTGATACATGCAGTTGACACAGATCAATATATATTTGTATGGCAATATTCAAAATACGATGCCATTTCATCAGAAAGGTGAGAAATAACTTCTTGGTTATAACATATAAATTTTTTTTTTTTTTTTAATGAGCTGCCCTTTATTTCCATTATCTTTGGAAACTTCCTAATGCAGCGATTCGATGCATTTAGGTGCCAGCACAATGTATTTGTGCAATTCTTGGTGCTTCTGTAAATCCTTCTGCCTTTTTCTCAGCTGTTATCTCAAGTGTGGTGCTTGTTGGAGCTGGAAGTGGTCCTGGAGTGCCTCCACATCCTTCAGCAAACTTCCTTTTCAGCACGGCAGTGCTCAGCCTGCTCCCACCACCTTCAGCAGTGCATTAGGAGGAGAAGGATCCCTTGATTTCCCCAGGCTTTGTTCTCTGAAGCTCTTGAGCTCCTCTAGGCTAGAAGCACCTTGTCCTTAACACTGGTGTAATTCCTGAGCTCTCAAAAGGTATTTTCTGCAGTTATTTTGGGGCTGGGAGATGCTCCTCAGTGTGAATTCATTTAGTCCTTGGCAACGTTGCTTACACTTCATATCCATCATTTTTATCAGCTTCAAAAATGTTTTTATTGTAAGGGCTGCTAGTTTTCAGGCTCTATATGTGAAATTTTAGCTGCAAACTAAAATATAAATAGCTGGGCACATGATTGTAGAGCTAAAAGGGAGATCCTGAGTCCATTTACAGTTTCTGCAGCTGTCTGTGCTCACTGGCTCTGCTCTGTGCCTGCAGCAGGGTGGGATTTGACAGTAATCTGTGTTTTTGGGATATCAACCCTACCACTTTGTTTCCAGTTGGATTTCCAGAGGCTGAACTGCTCTGTGTCCACCTGTGAAGAGCAAATCCAACCAGTCAAGTTGAAAATCTGATATTTTGGCTGCTCATGTGAACAGAATTGCTGTGTTGGTGAGGGATGCTCTGTCTGAAGATGATGCTGGAGCCTGGAGTTAATCCAGGAAAACCTGAAGGGGCTGTAAATGTAATTCTATCAGTTTATAAGGGACAGGTTTTTCTTGGTGTTTGGAACAGTGTTGTCTCACCACTGACTACTTCATTAGTTATTAGAAGCAGCAAAACAAAATGTAGCAAGGATTTGTTTCCCTGCAGGACTCAAAACACTCAGGATACACCGGGCTCTTCCTTAGTCTGTGCCTTTTTGTTAATCCTTGCCATTCACTGACAGTTCTCATTAGCCATATAGGGAATATGGGAGCAGCAAAATAAGTTAAACAGGTGCTACCATTGCAGCCTGAGAGAGGATCCAGCAATTCCTTTTGATTCTTTAAATTTTATTTTTTATATTACTATTTTGTTGATTTCTGACAAAAAAAAAAAAAAAAAAAAAAAGCCAAGGGAGCAGCTAGAGGATCCCGTTCTCTGTGTAGGGGCATGTTTTGGGAGAACAGAAGTGCTTCTAGAAGTCAAGATTCAGTGACTCAAATCTGAAGCTCAAGAAAGAGGAACAATCCAGGGCAGGATTTTCTTTGCACCACTTATTTGGGTTTCCCAGCATCAAGCAGAGATGCTGTGGTGGAAGTGAAGATGGGAGTCACTTCTCCCATGCAGCTGTCCCAGTCAAGACCTCACCAAGCCTTTTTGTAGTTTTTTTAATTTAATTTTCAATTTTTTGGCACCATAGATGATGGATCTGTGCCTTTGGTAGCATCTCCAGCCAGTGAAGCAGGAGTCATGCAGGCAGGAGGTTCATTCACTGCACAGCCCAGGTTAATTCCTTGGATGTTGACTCATTCCCTGCACAGAAAGTGCTTTGACTTCCAGGGAAAGAATAAGAGATTGTGCTCTTATTCACATCCTAATTCAGTTCCTCCTTCTCCAGAAATGTTTGTAACATATTAGGAGTAACTGATTTCACAACAGCTTTTCTTGTAATTTTTTAGGGTTTTTTTTTGTTTTGGTTTGGTTTTTTTGTTTTGTTTTGGGTTTTTTGGTGGTTTTTTGGGTTGTTTTTTGGCTTCTTTGTTTTTGTGGTTGGTTTGTTTGTTTGTTAGGTTTTTGGGGTTTTTTTCTTCCCATTTTGTCTCAGCTGAAAAGTCTGGTAGAGGCTGAGAGATTTGCACAGGAAATGCATCAGCAGGAATGTAATGGATAGCAACATGCTCACCCACCTCCAGTTTCTAGAAGAGGAACCACTGAGTGGTTGTCATACCATATGGAGATACCAAAACCTCAAGACAAGGTGATTCCAGGCTCTGGAAGGGATTATTGTGCACTGAGGTGCTTTATGTATTTATGGACTTCTAAATATCAGTGTCTGATTAAAGTGTGGGGGAACCCAGCCCATCTCTGAAAGAGAGGAGGAAACACCTCTGGTGCCCAGCAAGGAGCTCCCAGGTGCCAAACTTAAACTCAAGTGTTATCCTCCACTATAGAAGTGAACAGACAAGGAAGTGACAGAGTTACTTAAAGTGCTGAATAAAACTAAAAGACACAGGGAAAACCAGTGTGATATTTCTTGTCTCAAATTTTTCAGGTCATGGAAGAAGCTGTTGCTCTCAGGAACAACTTAGAGAATACTTGCAACCTATTTTAGTTCCAGTGTGGGCAAGTTTAGGAACGATTTACATAGGGTGAGCTGTGCCACTGCTTCTTTTGTGTTCTGGGAATCCCCCTTGGAAGCTGAGTAGGCATCTCTGGCTGTACAGGAATCTTCCAGAAAAATTCCCTTCTGCTTGAGGCAGGATGGTTGACACTGTTCAAAGGTTGTCCTTTCATTATGGCTCTTGATAATAACAGCCAAACCCCAGTTTACAAATCTCACTTGGACTGGGGCATTGAGGAGGTTTAACTCAAAATCACTTGGGTTTGCAGAAAGTGAAAGAACACCACATTTTTATGTTCACTCACATTTGCCTTGGACTCTGAGCAATACAAAGCAGGTTTAGCAAAGTGGAACTTCTTTCTTTCAAAGGAATTGTGACCAAATGGAAGATTTTAAGGGGAGAGGAAAGAAGCCTCTGAAACAGATGTTTCATAGGGATGTTGCTGCCATTGCCTCTGTGTCTTCACTGTTGGTGCCTGTGGGGTTTTGTTTTGGCTCAGTGCCACGTCCAGCAGGGTCTTGTGTTGCTGCAGAGCCTCTGAGAATGTGTCTCCACTTCTGCTTTCATTTTCTGTTCTAATTTAAGTTTTCTCACTGCTTTGGCATCTTGCTTAGGTACCTCAGTCCAGATAAACTGCTCTGAAATTCAGCAAAAAGACCTTCCTTCTGTATGTGGACAATCCTGGAGTGCTAATGGGTATATTTTTCCCCATCCAAGCTTATCATCCTTTAAGAAGTAAATTTGTGTTGTGATTACAAATCAAGCTGAAGACATCCCTGCTCATTGCAGGAAGGTTGGACTAGATGACCTTTAAAGGTCTCTTCCAAAACAAACCATTCCAAGATCTCTGTAATGCTTCCAAATCTCACTTTTCATGTGATAGAACTTTCATTCTTTTGGATGAAAATAATTTGCATAAATCTGTGTTTTAGGTACCACCACTCCTGCACAGGAGGTTCTTTGAGAGGGACCCACATAGGTGATTAAGTGACAATAATTACGTTTCTCTCCCATCAGCAAACAGTAGGAAGAGAAAAACATGGTGAGCATGGAAAAGGAAAATGATAAAAGAAGAGGGTTAAGTGTTATGTAGATTCTGAAAAGAACTGACATGTGAAAGGGTGCAATGATAACCAAGATGTTGAGCTTCCACCTGGGTGTTCCTCCTGTGTGTAGCTGGCACAGATGTGTGGGTCTGGTGTCAGTTTTGATGTCACCAAGGTGTTATTTTGGGTACCAGCAACACAAGGCTGTTGGCTGCTGCAGGAGAAACATCTTGTGCCCATAGATTCAGATTAAGCAGTGAAGTGTGTTTAGATTGGCAGCTTCTTTGTCAGATTTTATCAGTTTATTGATACCAGGAATTACTGCCCTGCATGGTGTGTGTTGGGAGGTGCTGGTGGATGGATAAATCCAGGCTGTCCTGAGAACCAAACCCTGAGGATTGGGAATGGGGAGAAAGTTTCCCTGTTTCTGCAGTCCCTTGCCAGGTTAGGGGATGTTATAATAAACTCAGTGAACTTTGCTTCCAGAATTGCCCCTTTAGCAGCCTCAATGCTGACACTGATCCCTGTTTTTTCCAAATCATTCGGTATTTGGCAAACTCTGCGCATGATTTCAGGCTTTAGCTGTCACAGATTATTTATGCTGGGTTCGGATGCTTCCAGTGGACAGTTTGTTTTGGATTTTTGCCACGTGCTGCTAACGCTGTCCCTGAAAATGAACGTATTGAGGCTGGTCTTTCTGAATGTGTATTAAGCTGTGATCATATGGCAAAAGATCATATAGAATGTAAAAATCAATCACTATTTACCTGTTTAGTGTCTGTACAAAGCCTAATTGGCAATCAAAGTTGTAGTCTTTTTCTGTCAACCTGCCAATAACCAGATGATCACTGTCAGTTTTATCAGGACCCTCTGAGCCTTCCCCTTGGAAATAGTAATTGATTTTATATGTAGGAGAACCCAGATAATATAATTAATTTGTAGCCAGGTTTGGAGATTGCTCAA
Organism: Hypocryptadius cinnamomeus; assembly: GCA_013400635.1. Taxonomy (NCBI): domain Eukaryota; kingdom Metazoa; phylum Chordata; class Aves; order Passeriformes; family Zosteropidae; genus Hypocryptadius; species Hypocryptadius cinnamomeus. Next base: position 68,424 of record VYZP01071126.1, read on the forward strand.
TTTTACTACACTAACACAATTATGTTAATTTCCAACATAAAAAAAGCACAAAGTCAGGATTCAGGATTAATTTGAGAAGAATCTTCATTCAAACATAGAAAATGGAAAAGAAAAATAGAAAATATTAGGATGAAAGTATATGGTCAGAGGGCTGGAGCCAGGCTAGGAGAGCTGGGGGTGTTCACCTGGAGAGGAGAAGGCTCCAGGGAGAGCTCAGAGCCCCTGCCAGGGCCTGAAGGGGCTCCAGGAGAGCTGGAGAGGGATTGAGGATAACGGAGGGAGGGAGAGGACAAGGGGGAATGGCTTCCCACTGCCAGAGGGCAGGGTTTGATGGAATATTGGGAAGGAGTTCCTGGCTGGGAGGGTGGAGAGGCCCTGCCCAGAGCAGCTGTGGCTGGATTTCTGGAAATGTTCCAGGCCAGGTTGGATGGGGCTTGGAGCACCCTGGGCTAGTGGAAGGTTTCCCAGCCCATGGCAGAGGTGGAATGAGATGAGCTCTAAAACCTCTTCCAGCTCACACCATTCCATGATTCTGTGTTGACTTAAAATGGCATCAATGTTTCCTTTCATAGGTGTGCAGAGTCCATGAATTTTTGGCCAGAGTGCTCCCAGGAGTTTGCAACAGGCAAAAATGTATAAATGACTGAACTGTAGCATCATTTTTATATGTTCACCTGTAAATGTAAGCATGTGGTAACTCAAAAGGCCTTTAATTAAAATAGTGCATAGAGCAAGTATTGATGGGTGACACAATACAAACTTTGTGTCATTCTTTTCATGATCCCATTTAATTTTTCATGTCTAAATGCAAAAATATTAGTTTTTCAAGTCATAAAATAGCTAATACAACAGCCTGCTGGAGTGGTTGTCATTAGGAGAACCTTTCTCCCTGACATATGCTAATTACCTTAGGATAGATATTTCATTGCATTATTTTCTCAAAAATACTTTGGAAAAGCTGACTGCATGTACAAGGTGTGTTGGACTCTGAGCCAGGGCCAGGCTTGTGAGCAGCAGGGCATGGGAGACCACAACCAATTAACTTCATTAACATTACTTTGACTTCCCTCAACACTCTGAGCCACGTTTGAGGCTGTTACCAGTAAACCCCGTGGCACCCCTGGGATTTACAAGGCTCGAATTAACACCCCTTTACTTTCTGATCTTGGAAGCTTCTGGTCTTTGAGTGGTTTTGTGGGGAGGACTTGGCTCTTCTATGTCCCCAGAGCTGCTGAGGCTTTTAGCATCTCCATGGGGTTCACGCTTGGCTTGCAACCCTGCTGGATTCAAGTTGTTTGGATGCAGAAGACACAGGTGTCTGTTGTTACCAATTCCATGCAGAATAAACATCTCTAGAGATGTTTGGGTGGGTGGGGTGGAGTGGCCTGGTGCTTTATAGCATATTTATTGAGTGTACAGGAAGAAGGAGGCAAAGTCAGTTTGCTCAAGGTAAGCAACTTAAAGTCCTGTTTGCACTTCTCACGTGAGTCAGCAGTCTTGGATACGCTCTGATAACATCAATAAAAATAGCCAGTCCTCTTGGCCTCAGCTTTGAAGTAAAATCTGGGTGAGGAATTACCAAGCTTAACTATAGTGGGGGGGTTTGTTCGCCCCTTCTTGATGAAAAGCTGATGCTGGAGTTGCAGAGCTACACAAAGCAAGCCCAACCCAGCACTTCCCTGACATCATCCCCGTTGCATCTGTGCCTGCAGTAAAGCCATAGGAAAGCAGCTGGAACACTTCCCGGTGCATAATGTATGTCCTGCTACCAAGCAATGTGCCGTGAATCTCTGCCAGATGTATTTCACTGGGACATATTCATTTCTGTGCTTTGAAGTGCGCGTGGCTGGGGATAATACACTTAATGAAATATTGGAGCGAGAAACAATACAGCATAAAACAGTGCTGTTCATTTGAGGGCCTCAGAAATGAAACAATTCTCCAAATCCCAGCCTTGGAGTGGATGTAGGAGATGAGGGTGGCTGTACTTGGACTGAAGGTCCTGGGTCTGGAAACCTGGGGGAGACTGCAGGAACAGGGTGACCAGTGAAATGCTTTCCCTGAGTACTCTTGCCAGCATCAAATATCTGAAGTTCCCTAAACCTATTGTAGGTTTTGACTTCATGTTTTTTTGACCCTTCTTGAGCATTTTGTTGATGCCACGACGGAACTGTCGTAGTTATGAGGTCTTGCTCCAGTGGGGCAGTGCTCAACAAAAAACTCAACATTACAAATAACATTAGGATGTGCGTCATGTAAACTTTAATCTGTATGAAGTGTCACTGCCACCTGATTGCCCAGATCTTGGTTCTGAGGGTCCTGCTTTTCTCCCCAGTTCCCTCTTGTCTTTCTTTTGGAGTAACTCTTAACATCTTCCAGGGCAGTTTGGAGTTTGCTAAAACTGGTGGAGAACTGGGGCCCTTTAACTCTGAATTTGCTTTTATCTGGGGCTGCTGGTGGTATGTTATCTTCTTGTAGTGATGAAGTTTGGGAGATCAGCTGCACATTTGATGTTTCATTGCCGAGATATGGGTTTGTTTGGTTTTAAGCAGTACAAGAGAAATAAAAAGTGTGATGTAGGCAACAAAGGAGTTGGTTGCAATAACTCGTATCCAGTGTGAGATATGGACATCTCTGAAAAAGGGTGACTTGGTAGGGGAAAAAGTGCTGCTGATTAAATCATCATGGGTTCAAAATCTCCTGGACAGGAAGGAAAGGAGTTTATCTCCACTGACTCAGGACCATGGAAAAATGCATCTGTAGCAAGGGCCGGATGTGCAGGGGAGGGTGATGGTCACTTTGTTTTAGCAGCTAAAATTTGTGGGTGCCGATTACCATGCACCCATGAGATTGATTCAGGAGGTTGCCTGGTGTGTTGCTCACAAAATTTTCACTGAAAATCAGAGGGTGTTTCTGATATCTGAGATTGGGGGCAAAATTAGCAAAAGCTTGAGGTGCTGTGGGAGGGGGAGTAGCAGGGGGCTGTGTTGTGTGTGTAGTGTTTGGGTGTTGAATACCTTTATCTGCTGCAGCTTTTGGGTATTTGTAGGATAACACCTAACCTGGGTTTATTTTGGTTTTTTTTCAGCCTTGCTAACATGATGACCTGACAAGATACAGCACAGTCCTGACTATGCAGCACAGGGACTGATGGGAAAGGATCCAATATGAGTGTAAATGATGTTGGAGGCAGACGACGCTTTGAGGATAGCGAGTACACGCTGCACATCTACCCCGGGAGCATCGCAGAGGGGACAATCTACTGCCCCATCACCGCCAGGAAAACGTCCACGGCCGCCGAGGTGATCGATTCGCTCATCAACAAACTCCAGCTCGAGAAAACAAAATGTTACGTGTTGGCAGAAGTGAAGGAGTTTGGAGGGGAGGAGTGGATCCTCAACCCCACAGACTGCCCGGTGCAGCGCATGATGCTGTGGCCGCGCATGGCGCTGGAGAACCGCATCAGCGGCGAGGATTATCGCTTCCTGCTGCGGGAGAAGAACCTGGATGGCTCCATCCACTACGGGAGCCTCCAGTCGTGGCTGCGGGTGACGGAGGAGCGGCGCAGGATGGTGGAGCGGGGCTTCCTCCCCCAGCCCCAGCAGAAGGACTACGATGACTTGTGTGGTTTGCCGGACCTGAACGAGAAAACGCTCCTGGAAAATCTCAGAAACCGCTTCAAGCAGGAAAAAATCTACACCTACGTCGGCAGCATCCTCATTGTTATTAATCCCTTCAAGTTCCTGCCTATTTATAACCCCAAGTATGTGAAGATGTACGATAACCATCAGCTGGGGAAGCTGGAGCCCCACATTTACGCTGTGGCAGATGTGGCTTACCATGCAATGCTCCAGAGGAAGAAGAACCAGTGCATCGTGATTTCAGGAGAGAGCGGCTCGGGAAAGACACAGAGCACCAACTTTCTGATTCATCACCTCACCGCCCTCAGCCAGAAGGGATTTGCCAGTGGAGTAGAACAGATTATTCTTGGAGCTGGCCCAGTGCTTGAGGTAAGATGGAAATGATAGTAGTGTGGAAATGTTTTAACGGTGAAAAAGACCAAACCTGAGTAGTCGGGATTTTATTGTGACACTTAACTCTGCGGTTATCTGCTAAATACTGATAATAAAGTGACAACAGCGTTAGCAATGAGAGAAGCTTGTGTTTCCACCTATAGAATATCACCTGCTTCCAAAAAAAAGAGGATAAAAACAAAAGTACAGCAGATGGCTTGCTGCCAAATTTGTTAATGCTTTGTTTTCACTCAAGTGTTTCTCAATGCAGGTTTATCTCGGTGGTTTCTCAGTGGGAAAATGGAAATGAGAATTATCAGTAGCAATTTTCTAGTATATTGGAAAGGGAGTTCATTGCACACAATGTATTTATTATTATTATTGTATTTATGGAGTTTCTATGCAGTCAGCTTCTTTGAGCTGGGAAAGAAATCAAAGGTAACTTTCATGGTCAAAATTGTGTTTTCTAACCATGAATGCTTGATTTGGCCACTTATTGGTTACCTTATGAGGACTCTTCCTGTGTATTAGAGGTTAGATAAACTTGGCCATCAACTTTTCAGGTATGAAACTCTGAAGTGGGATACCAGCATTCATTAATTAATTTGTCGTGAATTTGCCCCGTAGTGGTTGAGATGGTTTTCCTTGGAATTGCCAGGTTTGCTGGTTAGAATTTGTTGCTTAAAGCCCATCTGCACACAGGTGATATGTCAACTTCAGCCATGCCATTGTCCTTGGAAGCCGTGATACATGGAGGTGGTTTGGTGCATGCATCCTCTCACTCTCTGGAGTTGATGAGAAAACATCAAACCAGGCTCTTGTAATTAATGGTGGTTACTGTGGTGGCCCATGTTGGTGACCACATTAATTTCAGAAAACTGGTATGAAGACTATTGCATTCCACCTCCAGTCCTGTTATTCCACCTGCAATCCTGTTATTTATTTGAAACACTTGCATGCTCTTTAGTTTTTGATAGGTTGCTTAATGTGTCATGTGGAACCATCATTTTATAGTTCTCTCTAGCAGTGTCAGAGGGAGCATCTCTGTCTAGGTTAGATTTCTGGAGGTGGGGAAGAGAGATCTCTGTGAAAGGGAAGGTAGGAGCAAGTTTGGGGAATTGGTTTTTTTCTTAGATTCTACTTTTCTCAGGAATAGGTTGTCTATTTGCTTGGCTCTTGGATGGAGAGAGGCATCACAGATGGTTTGCTGGGAATCTTGCTCTGGTGGTGGCCACTCACTTCTTCTGGGGACCAGTCATGGAATGGTTTGGGTTGGAAGGGATTATCCCATTCCACCCCCTGCCATGAGCAGCAACACCTTCCTCTATTCCAGGTTGCTCCAAGCCCTGTCCCACCTGGCCTGGAATACTTCCAGGAATGGGGCTTGGACCAGGGCCCTGTGCCAGGGCCTCTCTACCATCACAGGGAAGAATTCCTTCCTAATTCTTAATCTTCTTTTCCTTTAAAAAGCAGCTTTGTAGTTCCTCTCCTTGCTTCCCTTTCCTCTAGATGAGGTTGCTCAAAGCCCCAGTGTCTGGCAAGTTGTGTGTGTTGGGATGAGGTGGAGGGCAGGGATGCACTCCAGCCTTTTGTTTTCCTTTCGCAAGATCTGCAGCTGTTTTTGAGGGAAAAAAAATCCTGAATCATATCTGTTATATTTTTTTTGCTGTTGGAACAGAAGTTTGCATTCCTTCACTCCGGCAGCTGGACGGCTGCTGTTGTGCTGTGTCTGCTTCCAGGCCTCTTGGAAAAAGTGGGGGTAATCCAGAATTTCTTCTGCTCTGCCAGCACCGGTCCCAAATAGTCACAAATCAGGCAGCCTGAAAGATAAAGTGCCTATATTTCTGCTTTTCCTTCTCTTTCTAGAATTTCCCAAGAAAGGGATCTTCAGAGCAGAGCTTTGGGCTGCATTACTCTGCAAAGCGTTTGCAGATTTGACCTTTTGAGTTGTGGTTGAAATAAATTGAATAAACTCTGGAAGTTTAGATGCCAAACTTTTGGGGATTTTTTTTCTTCTTTTCCTTTGTTCTTCTCTCCTCCAGACACCTTCTGCATTCCCTTTGCTTTCCCTTTGCATATTTAAGATCAGATTATGTTCAGCTCAGGTTTGTCTTTCAGAGGCAGCGACACAGCTCTTTGTGCTGCGACTTCTGATTTAGGGAATGGAGCAACCAACAGCTCACTTGGACCCACTGATCTCTTTCTCTGCCTGAAAAGTGTCTCTGGCAGGGCAAGTGCACGGAACCTCCTGTTCCTGGGAATGCCTTTGCTGTCATGCTCACACAGCAGGAGCGGAAGTGGAGCAAAATTAAGATTTTTTTTTTTTTTTCTGCAGCTTCTCTGTTTTCCTAATTTACCTTTTTTGAACAGCTTTGGGCTGTTGTTTGGGATATTTTTTGTTGTTGTTGTTGCATGAGATTCCTGAGTCTTGTCCAAATTGGACTTTTGGGGATGGCTGTCAAGACAAGCTGTTACTGCCCTCTGAACACGGTGACATCATTCACTACTTGCACGTAGTTTGAGGTGTGTACTGAGACCAGGCATGTCCTTTTAAAGTATATTTGATGTAAATCCTATGGATTTTCTTTTTCCTCTGCTGGGATTTAATAGGAGAATTTTGTTGTAGTGGTGCTCCTTGGAATGGTTGCAATATGCTTCTTATGGTGATAAATGATATTTTAAAATACTTGCATATTTATATATTATCTTTCATAAATTATATACCTTAAATACCACACTAATTTTTCCAATAACAAGATTCCAATTTTTTTAGAAACAGGTGATTTTCTTTATGTTTTTCCTCAGTTTCCCCCCATTTTCTTATAAAACACATTGTGCCCTATAAGAAATTGCTTCTTCAGCAGAGCTGAGCTTATGAAAATTTTGCACTCTGGCTCTTTAGTTTCAAGACCAATCTTCTCAAAATCCATAATTTTGTGTAGTTAATTGAGGAAGAGTTCCACCTGCTGCAGTTCCATTCTGTTTCTGATTGACTCCATGCAATACTTGAGGTGCAGATGACTTCTGCTCATCTTGATCCTCCATCAGGAGCCCAGAGTGCCACACCTCAACAAGACATCGAGGTGCTGCAGCACCAGGAGCAGCTGAGGGAGCTGGGGGGACTCAGGCTGGAGAAAAGGAGGCTCAGGAGGGACCTTCTGGCTCTGCACAACTCCCTGACAGGAGGGGGCAGCTGGGGGAGGCTCTGCACCCAGGGAACAAGGGAGAGGACAAGAGGAAATGGCCTCAAGATGTGCCAGGGGAGGTTTAGGTTGGAAAAATTTCTTGACACTGGAAAAGATGTGGCTGCCTCATCCCTAGAAGCATTCAAGGAGAAGGTTGAACAACCAGGCCTAGTGGAAGGTGTTCCTGCCCAGGGCAGGGGGTTGGATTAGATGACCTTTGAAGTTCCCTTCCAATCCAAATCATGCCATGATTCAATTTGTGCTCTGCCTGGAGAACTGTGCTTTATCCCTGCAGGGGTATTTTATCCCAGATCTAGGGAACTTGTTGATGTGAACTTGGAACAGTATTTTAAAACCTTGTTTTCTCTTTAATTATATTAGCTAGAAACATCCAGATGAACTTTATGTTGGAATCCCAGCTTGTTTTTATGGACTGTAACCCTTAGAGGTGGGATGTGGATGGGATCATCACCTTGTACATGGTACAGCCTGTGAGCATGCTCCTCCATCCTCCTGAACCATGCTTCAGCTTTCTGGAGAGCTCTGAATGCAAGTTAATTTATTGCATCTTGCTAATTTCTTTTTCAATTATGCATAAAATTGCAAAAGTAGGAAAATCCTCCCTGGGTCAGATATGCCCAAAGGTTCTCAGACAGGTATTGGATGAACCTTGGTCTAAAGGAATCTGCACCAGATTATTTTACCATTGGTCCCTTTCTCAGCATCTCATTTGTCACAGGAGTATAGACATGGCAGCTACACACAGCAGATGTGTTGTCTGAGCAGCTGTTTATTTGCCTTTTCAAACATCCCAGTGGGGATCTCTCAGTTGCTTTTAAAAAAATCCAAGAGCTGTGTTCCTGGGAGAGGCCTCGGAACACAGGCAGTGGCCAAGGGGGGCTGCTGCTGCCCTTCACAGCTGATATGCATCTGCAGCATCTCTGCCAGAAAAAAAGGAATTGATTGCTTGAATTGCTTTGGAAAGAACTGCAGAGAACTTTCTCTAGACATGGCCCTGCTATTTGCATTCCCAATGGTGATGGTTTGCACAGGAACCTTAGGAACAGCAGCTGGCGTTGCTTTTTGGTTTCTGGAGCAATGTTGTGCAATGTGTGTGTTTTGCTTTTGTGGGGGAAGTCAGAGCTTCCACCTGAAGGCCTGGGAAGCTGAAAACCTTTATTTTTTCTTATTTCTTTAATCCAGATTATGGTGTTGTTAGAGGGAAATGCAGGCAGCATCTAGAAGATGTTGGATGTTATTTTCCAGGACTTTGTGGTAATGTGCAGGGTTCCCCCAGCTGAATTCAGCACGGGCAGCTGGAGGTGCAGCCCTGGGAGATGTGAGCAGAACAACTCCACACTGCTGGAATTGCAGTGGATGCTGCTGAATGTTTCCAGAGCCAAACAAAGAGCCATTGAGTCGAGTTAGAAAATTCAATTAACTGGAATGATCAGGCGTGTCCTGGACTTCCAGTAGGTTCAGGAAGCATTGGACAACATGGAGGGGCCAAAGCTCCCTGTGCACACAGCCTCTGCTGCTTCTCCTGTGTGTGCCAGACCTGGAGTTATCCTAGGTAGGACCCAGCTCCACTGGCAGATCCCACACTCTTATCTCCTGTACTGTGGAACAAGGATAAGGGGATACTTGATTCATATAGGAGTCAGGGTACCATTATTTGCCTGTGAGAAATGACATTTGCAAATGGACCATATTAATATTTTTACCTGGAACAATGCTAATGGGATGTAAACTTTGACTACATTCCCTTTTTTTCCCTATTCCTGCTTGAAACAGTATTAATGGGAAATAAAATGTAAGTATATTTACATTTTTACCCCCTACTTGGAACAGTATTAATGGGAGGTAACCAAATTCCATTAAAATGGACTTAACAAAAGAAAATACATTCTCTGATTCAGTTCACAATGTTCAGTTTCCAGCACACTGATTTTTAAGTAATTGGCTAGTATTGTGTGGCTCTAAAAGTTTTATATCAAAAAAAATGGATTTATATGAAGGGGAGAGGGAATATTAATTCTTCTGCTCATTATTCACCTTTAGTCATTTTTAACCTATGATATGTGCAATTATCACCAGTCTGCCATCTGAGTTTGGGGTAGGTGTGAACACAGCAGCCAGGATTTTTTCCCTCTGCATTCCTGCATCCCCAGTGCCTGGAAAGGTTAGAGAGAGAGCACCACACGGAGATTATCCAGCTGATGCCTAATGTGGGAAGAATTTGTGCAGGCCTGACACAAAGGACTCCCACAGCAAGGCTCAGGCACCAACTGCTTTTCACCAGCACTTGCAAAATGCTGGGATTCTTCAGCTGGGGAGGTTTTACAGTTTCAGGCTCTGTATCAAATAGCATCTTCTTCATCCCTATTTCTGACACTGAATTATTCAATATTTTCACTGTAGTCTTTCTGCCTTATCCAGATGGGCTGTATCAGTGCCTGGGTCTGATATTGTTATTATTTTTCATTACATGCTATCTTCAGCAAATATTTCATTACTCCAAAGTCCAGATTACTGCACTTGGATGACAAAAATTGGTGTTTCTTCCCTGAGATGACAGTGGGGAGATGGATTTGTTATTAAAGCAGGTTTATATGAAGCTGCTTTTTGTCCACCCTTAAGAATTAAGAGCTATTTTGTTTCCAGGAGGGAAATGCCAAATAAACCCTGCCCTTGTTGGGTGGAGTGCTCACCTTGCAAGACATCCTGACTTTATGGACCTCTAGACAGCCAGACTTCATGGATCACTAAGTATCAGGATCTCTGGCTATCCAGATTCTATAAATATTTATGTATCTATATAAAATAACCCTGAATCTGACCCTGGCAGGGACCACATGTTCATGCAAACTGAGATGATGCTCAGTATTATATGGTATTAGAGAACAATTTACTTTCTAATACCATTAAAAAAATATCTTTCTCTGTCTTATTTCACCAGTGTGTCTGTTATTTGGGTTTGTATTCAGCTTTTCTGGTAAAACTTGAATATCAAGGTGCACATTTAACAAAACATGAAGGAAGGGCCCATTTTCTGACACCTTATTTTTCCTTTTTCTCTCTATTTAACAAATGCTGTAATTATAATGTAGCACTTTGATAAATGATGTTTTCAATCAAAGATCATGTTGCTGCTGTTCAGTAAGGCTTCCATGAAGACTTAATAACCAAGACAAGGACTTTTTATCCCTAATGTGCGTAGTTAATACAGCACCATGTTTTTCTAGTCATGGAGTGAGGAGTTAATGCTTTAGTAGGGATTTTGTTTCTTCCCCCTCCCCCTTCTCGCTGTCAAAATACAGATTTTTTTTTTGTTTTCAGGAGCATTTACTGAGACCCTTTTGACTTTTCTCGTGGCTGGGTAGCCTGTATCGGAATCGACACGCTGGGCTGGGTGCTGGGTGGATGCCAGGTGGGCGCTGTGCTGCAGCCCGTGGTGGGGAACAGAAGAGCCTGGGAACAAGGAGCCTTTGTAGGACAGGGACTACACCCAGCAATGGTGGTGATTTCACAAATTTGGGCTTTTTAATGGTTTCTGCCATCCCTGTGGCTTTTCTGGGCCCAGAATGAGAGTGCTGTCCCCTAAACACCTCTGGGAGATCATTTGGGTTTGCTGCCCCAGGAGCAAATCCCTCTCCTGACTACTCAATGACAAAGTGTCCTACTGAGCTCAGAAGTTGTATCCCAAGGGAGCAGATGCGATTTTCTGACTCTGTCCTCCATGTCTTCAAGTGAGAGAGGTTCCTCCTTCTTATTTATAGGGCAAGAATTGCTATTTGTAACAATAAATTGTTATTGCCACTAATTTTATAGGGTGGGGGGCAGAGGAAGTGTGGTTAGTTCTGGCAGGGACCACAGTGGTCACCTGGTCCCACCTCCCTGCTCAGGCAGGGCTGTTCCAGAGCACAGGGCACAGGATTGTGTCCAGACAGCTCTGGAATATCTCCAGTGAGGGACACTCCACAGCCTCTCTGCACAATCTGTCCAGTGCTCAGTCGCTGCACAGTGAAAAAGCTCTTCCTCCTGTCCAGGTGGAGCTTCCTGGGCTTAGTCCCTGCCCGTGGCTCTGGTGCCATTGCTGGGCCCTGGAGCAGAGCCTGGGCCCTGCTCTGCCCCTCCCTGCACCCAGGGACACCCAGGGCTCCTCTCAGCTGGGGCTCCTCTCCAGGCTGAACAGCCTCTCCTTGGCAGGTAGGTGCTCCAGGCCCTTCCTCATCTCTGCAGCTCTGCTGGACCTGCTTCACTCTCCACTGCTCCCTGACAGGAGGGGGCAGCCTGGCGGGGGTTGGGCTGTGCTCCCAAAAAACGAGAGACAGGACAAGGGGACATTCATTGTCTTAAGCTGCCTCAAGCGGGGTTCAGGTTGGACATTAGGAAGTTTCTTCACAGAAGGTGTGATTAGGCATTGGAATGGGCTGCCCAGGAAGGTGGTGTCCCGAAGGAATGACTGGCCATGGCACTCAGCGCTCTGGTCTGGTTGACGAGGTGGTGATCGGTCGCAGGTTGGATTTGATGATCTCAGAGGTCTTTTCCAACCTCAATGATTCCATGATTCTGTGATAACTGCAGCTCTGCAGTGATGCAATGTGTCCATGTTCTTTCCCCATTGTGATTCCTATGGGAATAGAGAAGTCAGTGCGTTCACTGACAATCATCGTTTAGGGTCGTCACTGAAGATGCCTCAACCCAGGAATTGCTGGGATGGGCGTTGCTGTCCACCTCTTCTACAGCAGGTGGATTGCATTTTTGTTCTTTCAACATCTTAAGGATATAAAGGAGTTTAACCAAGTGCCTCCTGATTTGCCCCAATGGCTTTGCCAAATCCAAGAGGAATCAGTTAAAAGAAGTAAGGCACTTCAGGGAGGCAGAGGCAGGGAGCTGCTCCACTGTGTTTGCTGTTTAAGGTTAAATATTACGTAGAGGTTAAGTTAAAGCTCGGTGGAAGGCGGTGGAACAATCCTCTCCCAATCCCACGTTGCACAAGTCTCGCAGGAGCTCATGGCAGCAATTCAGGGTAGGCAAATAAAATCATTGTTTGCCGTGTTTGCGGAAGGGATCTGCCTTAACGGCAGCAGCAGATTGCAGCTCCCTTCTATTCCCTTAATTAAGATGGATGAGGAATAAATGTCGTGCCAGACAGTTGAGCCTTTGGCTTTGTCACTGTGATTGGGGATTTGGACTTCTCTGGGCAGAGGCTGCGGTAGGGAAGATGAAAGGACAAGCAGAATCTGAAGAGTTTAAAACAGTGGAGACCTTTTTAGATAATTTATTTTCAACATATAAAGCATAAAAAACAAATTATGTCCATTTGCACCAACTCTCTCTGGGTAGCTGGTGTCTCACCATCGCTCCCTGCTCCTGTGAAGCCTTGAAGCCTGAAGCCTGAAGGGAAGCACCTCCTGTTTAGGAGTGAAGAGCCATGGAGAGCAAGATCTTCCTCCTGTCCAACAAGGATCTCTGTGCTGCCACAGATGAAGGCTTCACCTCATCCTCAGCCCCGCCCTGGGAGGACATGAGGCAGGGCAGGATGAGACTTGCCTGCTAGTCCCACCACTTCCAGGCAACTGTAGCTCAGGGATCTCCTAAATTGGCACAATCTTCATCTAATAAGTCTGAATGGGTGTTTTTGGGGTCAGCTTCACTATCAATGGCCATAAGGAAAGCCTGGATAGAGGAAAAGATGTTACAATATTGGTTAAGAGTCAAAATAATTGAAAATTTAGCACAGCACAAGACAGATCAGGATTGTTGGCTGTTATGAAAAACATCATTTATAGTTATAGAATACACTTATATGTATGTATATTTTAAAAAAGGAAAAAAGGAAAAATTGAGCAATTTCTGCCCATAATGTAATTTTTAAAAATCTAAATTTTTTTTGGTCAGTGTTGTCCAGATCCACACTATTCTCATTTGAAAGGAGGAAATAAGAACAAAAGAACGTGATTCCTGTGCAGTGACTTTGTGGTAGAGACCAAAGATTTACTGGTTGTCCCAAAACAGGCAGATTTACTTAAGGTTTTTAATTGGGAGAAAAATCTTTGCCAAGGATCTCTGTGAAGGATAACAAAGGAGAATGAAAGCAGCTGGGTAAAAATGCTCCCGTCCAACATAAGGATAAAATGTTTATACTTAATTTGCTTTATCATTGAGGAAATAATTTTTTTTTTTTTTTTGAGAAACAACAGGTTTGGGGAGCAAAGTTTTGATTTGGTGGGTTGGTTGGAAGCTGTCCCCCAAATATTTTTTGTTTGAGTGCTTTCCAAAGCAGAGCAGATCCAGACTTCAGTAAAGCATCTGATATGCTTGGAGAAGAAATAGAAAAGAAATAAATGAAGAAACAAAAGAAAAAGAGACAAAGCAGATTTCATAACACAAAATCCTTTTTTTAACAATTAGTGCTTTCTCAGGATTCCAAATATTCTACGTACAGGCTGGTAGGTGTAAGGAGTAGTCCTGAGTCTCTCCTGTGGGAAATTGTGGGGTTCAGTTGAGGGTTTTCTTCTTTACAAACTGAATTATCCTTTAATTAAGGAGATTTGGAAAATAGTTCTGAAGAGCAGAAAAAGCACTATTTTTTTTTGTTGTTAAGCAAATACAGGTGGAGTGGTTTCCATCAGATGGAGATGGGGAAGATTTGGTGTTGTCTCCTTAAAACAACCTTCTCTACAAGGCTCATATCCACTTCTTCATTGAAAGGGAACTTTGCAAACTTTGGAAATACACTTTTCTGGTTTAGTTTAAGGCTCTGAAAAATGTGGAGCTGGAGACATCGGAGTTTGTCTTTATCTCCAAGGCTACGGCCGCGGAGCTGGCGATGCTCGGAGGAATGTGTTTGAATTATTAGGCTGAACTCTGCATTTCTGGGCCAGAGTGTTCCTGGTATTTGGAGGCCTCTGGGATAGAGGTAACCTTGCCAGCAGGTCATAAATTTGAGCCAGGTTTTTTTACCTTAGTCAGGAAATTCATGCTGGAGCTTTCCTTAAGCCAGGATTCGCAGTGATCTAATCCCAGCCCGCTGCCAAACCCGACCTGGGCGTTGTTTTCTGGCGTTTCGTTGCCGTCTCTTTGTTTTGTCCGTCGCGTCGCGGATCGCTCGATTTCCCCTGCTCCGTGCTTTTCGCTGGAGCTGTTAGTCAGGAGTGGATGAATGCACACAATCAGCCTGCAAAAGCCTCGCTGCTCGTCGTGGGTGATGGCCAGCACCAGGATGTGCTATCCAGGGAAAATTAGAATGAGCAGTTCATTTTAGTTTCTCCAAATAAGTGCTAGAGGAAAACCTGCTATGGGATTTTGGAAGTTTTGGGATGCTTCATACATGAGCAGGTAGAAATCTGCATTGCAGGTGTCATATCAAAATCAAATAAATAAATGACAACAACAACAACATATATAATAATATATGTTAATATCTCCTATAGTAATAATAATAAAATACATTAGTATCTCCTATAATACTGACGTACATATTAATTATATGAATGCACACACAAATCTGCATTGCAGGTGTCACATACAAGTCCAAAATAACATATGTATTATATCTGCCATAATAGTATATGTAATAATAATGATGTAATTACACATACATGCACACACCCCAATCTGCATTGCAGGTGTCAAAGAAGTTCAAAATAACGTCTGTAATTATATTTGTTTTATTAATATATGTAATGTAATAATAGTGTAATGATATATATGCTCAAGGAAAAATCTGCATTGCAGGTGACTCAAAGTAGTCCAAATTTATATATATTAATATGTCCTGTAATAATCTATGTAATACCAATATATCTATAAACTTATGTACAAAAACATTGGCGTTGCTGGTGTCATAGGTGTTCATAATTACAAGTAATAATAATAATAGTAACAATACCAACAGCAATAATAATATAACATCTCAGGTGTCAAATAGAGTCCACAGACAATTACTCAGGTAAAACCCCATTGCATTCCCTGGGTCATAGCTTAATGTGAATGTAAAAAACTTTATTTTAACTTAATTCTCAAGCTATAACAGAAGTAAACCCTTTATGCTATGGAAAAGCTCAGCTGTGATGGACAGTTAAAATATTTTGGAGAGTATTTAGCAGTGGAAATTTGTCCAATATGTTAATTATTGCATCTGTTAGTGAAATGTGAGGTGTGTTTGTTGCACGTTTGGTATGAGTGGAGATGCTGCTCCAGTACATGGCTACATCACTGTGATGTGAAATTCACATGAATTAAGCCAGTTTTAAAGGAATTTCAGTGGATTCCGTGGAATAGCAGCTGCACAACACTGGGATGCTGATGATGTGTAATTCCCACCAGTGCTGTCAGTGTTGCTGGGCAGTGATTTTTGTGCTGCAAATCCAACACAACATATTTTCCCCCTTCCTTCTCTTTTCTTTCCTGCAGATTGGAGCACGGAAAGACCTGCTCCCACGTCCTGTCCAGATTGCCACTGGATTTTTGCTTTAAATCAGAATAGTCTATTGCTAGACATGTAAGATTAAAATTAAATTGTTACAAAATAATATTGTTATATTAAAATTAAATTATTAAAAAAAGAACTTCAAAGTTCTTTCTGGCTAGGGAAATATGTCTAAAAATTCAGCACAGGGTCACTTGCCGTTTCCATTGCTGGTGCATATAGACAGTCAGTCTAAATGCACCCTTAATCCACCAATGCTCCCCATTTTTGCATCATGTAGCTGTTAAAAATGATAAATAACCCAACTCCTGCGTCTCCACCTTGTGCTGCAAATCAGGGGAATGGGGGTGCACCTTCAATTTTGCACAGTGAAACTTCCTAAATTGTCTTGTGTCCATGCACACAAACTCCTTGCCTTCTTGAATAGTCTCGGTGTAACAAGTGGGCATCCGAGAGCTGTTAAACCTGGATTAATCCTGGGCTTGGGCTGCTCCAGGAGGGATTACAAAGCATAATATTGGCATTAAGGCTTTCCAAAGTGCTTACGCAGCACAAAGAAACTCTGCCGGCGCCTCTCGGCTCGCGTGCGGCCCTGGGCTGCGAGGGACGACCCGGGGCTTTCTAGAGTTACATCACAATTATGATATTTGTAATCACAGAGATGCAATAGAAATAACCTCCTGGCAGAAGGGAAGTATGTGGGTAATGAATGGGTGCGACCTGCCTGTTGCAGTCCTGGGTTTTCGTGCTGGCTCGCGCGGCCCTTCCCGCTTTGCGACATCTGGTTTTCATCTGCTGCAGGAAAGCCAAATAATTTCAATGAAACTGGAAGAAAACATAATGCTTTTTTTTTAAAAAAAAGAAAGACAACTATTGATGTTAGCCTGGTTTTCAGCTGGCGTTAATTAGATTTATCAGCAGGGTTTATCGACAGCGTGGACGCTCACTTGGATGCTTGAGTTAATGCATCATCCAATGGACAACGCGATTAGCGAGGGCCAAGCGCCACGTTTTTCCTTGGAAGAGCTTGAAATGATAAATAATGTGAGTTCAGATTACTCTGATTTTTGGTGCATCCCCCAGGTGACGAGTCAGGAGGGAACTGGGGCACAGAGGGGATTTTACTGATGGGAACAGCCTTGGTTCAGTGGCACTGGCTGTGGTTGCCCTGGTTAAGGCAACCACAGGTTAAGGTTATGGCAATTCCTGAGTCATGTTAGCCTACAACAAAAATGTATTCCCTAAATTCTCAAATATTAGATATAATTGAAAGAAAAGAAGCATACAATAGATGTACAGGATATATTAATAAAAATATAACATATGAGATATAAAAATATAAAATAGATACAATATATACATGAGTTATAGAAATATGAAATAAAAGTGCATTGTTTCCTTTCTATCTGTCCCTCTAAATCAGAATCAGGTTGTCATTGCGTTCCATTTTCAAGTTTAGACTTGCGTGGGTCAGCATCTGCTTAATCCCCATCACATTAGAGCCCCCCTGGACTAAGTTTTTTAACTGCACTTTATTGATCACTGGGCTTTTAAAGACATCCATGAGCTGTCAGCAAATGGAGTGTTTGTCCTGCTCCGTGCAGATTGACCCTGTTGGGCGGGGGGTACTTGAGGAAGAGGCAGGCTTTTTGTTCCATCTATGCTGCAACACTCTTGTGGGTTGTTAGATTGTCTCCCCTCAGTGAGTTTTTGATGCTGGGAAAGCATCATTAAGATAGAATTATGAGTAAGTGAAGTATTTCTGGTTTTCCATGTTAATCGTGTCTGTTTGGCAAGAGAAATGGAGCTGGGAGAAGCTTTTTGAATAAGCAGGACGTCTCACCTCCTGGATTAAGGCATGAGGATCTGTGAGAGCAAATACTGAAGGAGCCATAAGTCTATATTTTGATTTAATGGTTGTGATTTTTAAATTGCTTCATGGTTATCATGTCATAAGATCTTAACCACTAATTTTTCCAAAGAGTTTAATTAAATTTCAAGCTTTCAACTGGAAATTCAAAATAGAAAATAGGTTTGAGCTTACTAATAAGTTTCTTGCTTTGAGAAAAGTCACTGCATTTAATAAAACTGTGGAATGGGTAGGGTTGGAAGGACTTTCATTTATTTGACTGGATTCAAACCACAGCTAATTCAAGTTCACCCCTGATGGCCAGATCCACACTTCAGTTTCTTATAAGCCAAAAATCTCTGGACAAGGATGCAGTTGGAGCAGGGCACCTGCAATTGCTCGGGGTGTTTTCAGGAAAAATCATGGTCTTTTATTTTTTTCTCCCACTCCTTGCCATGGAATCAACTCAGTTTAGTTTTGTGCGTCTTGTGGGGGGCTGGTGCCAGAGATGGGGTTAAAGGGACACAGAGGGGGAGCAGTTCAGTCAGGATTTAAATGTGTGGACAATTCAATGTGGATATTTCCCTCCCTCTTTCTGCCTCTCACATGAGCTATCTTTGAGCATTTTTTTTCTAAAATGGCTCTGGGAGGATTGCAAATGCAGTAGCAACCCCCAAACCATATGTTTGTCGGCTGGATCAGGGTCTTGATACAGTTGGGAATAGTGTCCCCCATGTAGTTGTGCCAATGTCCCAGGGAACAGCAGAGTACAGGTGGAAATCTCTGAAGGTGATGTTGATTCTCAGCATCACTTTTCATCAAACTTAGATTTTAGAGCTCCTTAGCACCAATTTTCTCCTTTCCCCCCCACTTTTTTTTTGGTCCAGCCCCTGGTACTGTGGGATTACTTTTCCATGCCTTGTTTCAATCCCCTCCTGGATTTTAATTATTATAGTGACTTTAGCCTGGGAAGCTGGTGAATTATCAGTAGCCCCCCTATCCTGGATGCCATCCAAGCGGGGAGATGGGGAAGAAGGAGCAGTAAAAAAGAGAGATGGTCAGGGAAAGGCCTCGCTATCGGGTGCCGGAGGCCGGGTGAGCGAAGCCTTCCTGCTGAAATCCGGCCAGCACGAGGTAGGACAATCGTGCTGCTGTTCTCCTTGGGAGTTATAAACAAGAGGATGAGGCTCAGCAAGAGAAAGAAAGGTTCCTTTCTGTGGTTTTCCTTTCTGTCAGTGTTTTAGTTTCCTTTTCCACCCTCCTACTGAATTGCAGGCAGATCTATTTAGAGAAGAAATGCTGTTTTCACATGAGTTTAATTTTTTAATGTAGTATTTTACTTGCTGATTAAGGTCAATAAAGAAATACATTTAGTATCCTCTTGAAAGATGCAAACAAATCCCTCCTTAGTTAGCACTGATGGTGTTTTTGTTAGGGTTTATAAAGCTGCTTTGAGTGAGCCAGCGGGAGCAGCATCCCCATCTTCCCCAGCCAGGATAAACAGATGCAATCCACTGATTCCTGCTACATCCCACATGCATTTTTTAATGCAAAAAGGAAAATAATAATAAAGAAGGTTGGAAAAATAATAAATTCACATCATCCCAAATGCAACAAGAGTGGTTGAGCTCCCTGCTTTGTTCCCACTTTCAGGATGATGTGTGCGTTGTTATTTAAGGGAGGGATCTTTCAGCTCTACACCCACAAAATCTTTCCAAGATTTTTTCCCTCTAGGAGATATTTGTGGAGATATTTTGACCACTTGAGTGATCATGTCCTTGTTGTTTTCATCATCTTGACAATTGGGTGGTGTATGATGAGGTTGTCACCTCTCAGGAGTAACTTTATATGTATGGAATAAAGGTTTTGGAGGTGGCTAATAGGTGCTGGAAAATGTGAGATCTGGATCTAAGTCTCCCTGCAGCCTGTTTTTCATTGGCAGGTCTGAGCTTGACTAAAATCCTGTAAACCATCACCTCCATTGTTCTGCCATGTGAAGGGACATTTAGGACATCAAAAGAATGGGTTTGGATGTGTTCTTATGTTTTTTATTGAGAACAAAAAATCATATCTTGGATCAGTCATCGTGATCCAAGACATTCACCCTCTGGAGATGCTCTGTCATGCAAGGGTGATATTTGTACTGGGTGGGAGATGGGGTTGTGCCTCTGGGCACTGTTCTGCCCTTGCCCTGCAGGGAGGGATGCTCCAGCATTCCAGCCTCGCTCCTGGAGCAGGTGCCAGAGTGCCAACAGCTCCTTTCCTTGCAAATAAACGCTGGTTCTCCGCTCATTTTTACAAACCAAGGGTAATTAGTAACGGCTCACTCTTCAATTGTGCTGTGCTGCTGCATGTTAGGTCACCACTTGCTTCCAAATAATAGATGGAAATGTGGTTTTATTTGGGTTATAAATTATGTATTGCCACTCAGCACAGGGAGTGCTTGTTTTTCCTCTGCCTTTTCACATCCCTGGGCTCCTCTGGTTCAGGATTCTTTCCTCCCATTAAGTTCAACCAATGAATCTCTTGCTACATTGAGAAAAAAGACTGAATTTGTACTTGAGCTTTGCAGTTTGTCTCAGCCTGGCAGAAGACGTGTAGTCAAATCCTGGTTGGGTTTTCCAGCTATTCCAGTCAGGCTGGTTAAAGATACTCTTACATCTGTCTACAAAATTTCCCACCTCTTTCTTGTCCTATCACAGCTACTTTGATACCAACATCAGGTTGTGATTTTAGTTTATTCACTATATGTTTAATTGCAAAAGGTTTACTAAAAGGTTTTAACACACTGTAGTGATTCTTCAAAGGTTGAACGAAGAAATGAATTTTACTGAATTTTATTATTGTAGAGGCTGCAAATTTCTACAAGAGGAGTTGTAAATGTTTTTAGTTACACCATGATGGAGAGGAACTGAGTATCATCAGAGTAAGGAACAATCAGAGAGGTTTTGTCAGGCTGTGTGGTGGCAAGGAAACAGAAAAGGTGTTAAAAGAAATTACATGTACAATACCTGTGTACTAGAAACCAGTGCTTCAGGAAATCAGAGGAGAGGGAAGTTAATGAACATGTGCTCTAACAAAGCCTTGCATATTCACATGAAATTAATTGGATAATGAAGTCTGGTGTGCTGTTTGCTCCGGCAAGCAATGCCCCTGTGGATTTTCCAAGTGTATCTGCTGTGCTTCTGCTGCTGGCAGCTGTAGTGGGAAACACTCGTGCACAGCTCCCAACACAGCAGGTCACCAGCACTTCTTCCAATACACCTTGCTTTGGAATATTTGTGTTTTTGATGCATTGTTGCACATACACATTATCCTGTGTTCTTCTGGAGGGCAGGAAGGCTTGAAAAGCTGGTGTTCCCCAAAATATTGTGCACATAGACCAAAGAGATGGCAAATTTAAATGCTATTAAATGCCTTTGGAGACTTAATTTGTTCTAAGACATTCTCAGTGACATGGCATACTCCTCCCGGTTCCCTTCCCTGCCCTTCTCACAGCTGGAAAGATCTTAGCAGCTGGTATGGGGAGATCCCAGATGGAGCTTCAGTGGCACTTGGATGCTGCTGTAAAAATTTGGACTGCATTCCTTTCTCTGGTTTGCTCCATTTTGGGTGAAATCAAAGTAGAGTGGATGGTTTGGGCCAGCTCTTTGCTCCTGGAAATCTTACAGTGAGATTGGATGTGTGTGCCCACTGTAAAAATTTATACTTGAAGTGTTGTTAAAAATCCTGCCCCTCCATGGAATATCCAAGCTCAAACTACATTTCTTAACACATACATAAAAACATGTAATTAAAGGAAGGCGCTTTGAGTCCCCACTTGGTGATCTCTCCTGCTTGGCTGATGTGCATGGTGAAGAGCTGCTGCTCATCTCGGTGCAGAGAGAAGAAGCAGCGAGGCCTCTGCATCCTTGGCATGCTGGCAGCACATCTGCCCTGGCACACCAGGCCTGGGCTCGGTTTGACTCCTGCCCTTTCCAACAAGGAAAAGGAAAACACGCTCATCACATCCATTCCAACCATTTGGCATTTTGCAGAGCCGGGCTAGGAAGAGGTGGGCAGCAGAAAAATATCCGTGTTGGTTTTGAAACGTTTTCTGCGATGTGGAAAGCTGGAGTATAAAATCTCACCACGTTTCCCCTAATTTCATTAGTTCAGGGCTTTCCTTTTTTGTCCTTTAAACCCCAAAGCGCTGTTCTCAGAAATACCGGCCTTGGCAGTGTTAAGGAACATTGTGCAAAGCTAAATAGGTGGTTTTGGCAGACAACCTTGGAAGTGAAAGCTCCTTCCCTGCTTGGAGATCTGTCCCCTGACGAGCAGAATGCAGCACCATGCCAATCTCATGCCACGGGGCATCGGCTGCTCCGCGCTCGCCTCGCAGCTGTTCCTCCTCTGCAGGGAATGGATGGAGTGGTGTCAGATTTACCTCCAGCCCAGGAACCTGGTTCAGTTCATAGGAAACCTCTCCATGGTGGCCTCAAGGAAACCCCCAATTAATTCCTCTGGGAAGGTGACAGGTGGTACCTCTTGAATTGTCCTGTTTTGCTTTACCTGCTTTACCTGCTGAAAACAGACACCCTCTCCTAACACAAATATCTGATAGGAACACGCTGATTTTTGGGACTTCTCTTTTGCTCCCTGAAAAAAAAACTATGCCAGCTCTTGTTTTTCTTGGTGCTTATCAAATATTCTGGTCTCTGATAAGACAATTATTTTTTCAGTGCTTCCCATCGATTCAATAAGATAATAATTTTTTCACTGCTATGCCTCGGTCTGATTCCTGCAGGTGTTGTGGTCCATCCCAACACTTACTAATAAGTCTTTTTAAGCTCTTCACCATTTGAACTGTGGGAATAAGAGAAAAGGTGTTTTTATGGATCAGTCAGCCATCTGAAGCTGCCTGTGGCTACTGAAACATTACAAAAGCTGGAAAAGACGAGCCCGGCAGCGTTGCTGTGGTGGAAGCGACTCATCCAAACTGCGTACAAGGCACGGAAGTTTTATGCTGCTGCTCAGTGGTGCTTGAAATTTTGGAATTGTGTCAAGAAGAGTTGTAGATTATTTATATAATCCCACAGAAAAGCAAGGGAAGGGCTGGAGATGTGTGGATTCACGTTTAACCTTCTCTTTACTCAAGAGATTTTTTACGTGGCAGAAAACAAATGTGGGTTTTATTGTGTTGATTTAGTGACAAAGCTCTGATTTGGTTGGTTTTTGTTTGTTGGAGGGGAGGGCGTGGATGATTTTTTGTCTGTAAGAAGCAGAAAGTGGCTGAGGTCTGAGAGGAAGGACAGCAGGGGCGGGAGCCAAGCTGAGGCTCGGGTTACACTGGTATGTTTTGGTTGCTGCCTAACGTGTTTTTGTTTTTCTTTATTACACATATTTCTCTTGGGAAAAGCAGGAAAAACTGTGTGTCAAATATACATCAGGGCTCTGTGCCTCTGCTGAGAGGTTCCAGATGGGGAGTGTTACGATAGGGACACTTTCTCCTGCCTTTTACTTTGTGGCATTAATTTTGGTGACAAACTGCAGAAAAACTTATATCAAGCCCAGAGTGTGCAGTGAATGCTGCTTCTTTTTTTTTCTTGTGAGCATTTTTTTGGCTACCCAAGAATGCAATAGGAAGTTGAAACTTCATTTCCAAACATTTATGGCCCCATGTCAAATCATTATATTCAAAAAAAGGGTAAAAAACTAGAGTTTTGAAGGGACTTGGAGAGGCTTCCTCCAGGGGCTGGAGAGTGTCCAAAGCTTGTCCACCAGACCATATCCCTCTCCCTAAATTTGAGGCTGATGCCTGGGAAGGAGGGGGTGGAAGCTGGTGAAGATGCCTCTGCGAGGGATGAGTGCCTTGCCGATGGGTGATGTTTAATTTCTGTGCTGGGCAGGGGCTGTGGCTCCACCTGGGGCTGGCATTGTGTCTTCTTCAGGACCACCTCCCAGGACTCTGATGGATTGTTTCCAGACCTGCCTTCAGGCTGAAGGTCCACAGCTGCTCCACCTGGAGTGAGTGGTGTGGCAGTGGGAGCTGCAGTCAGGTTCAGGAGATGGCAACTTGTCATCACCAGCTCCTAAAATCAGTGAGTCACAGCTTCAGCAAGCTCTGAGTGCTACGAGAGCTGCCAGCAGGTGACAACGGCGACAAGAGCGCGGCAAAACCTTCTCCTGAAGTGTTCTCGGGATGTAGTTTCCTGTGTGGATGCTTTTGCATGATGAAATTATGTCTTAAGAAGTAGCACTTGGTTTGTGTATTGTGTCGTTTGAAACATCAGTGTTTCCGAGACAGCAGGACAAAAAGACCCAAACCATGTTACTTTGGGAAGGATGTGAAGCCACTGGTGAGAGGTGGCTTTCTACAGCTGGATGTAATGCTCCATGCTTTAGAAAACAGGAGATGTTTTAGAGACAGGAATTTGCCCCCGTCTTCTGCAGAGCACTGAAATATGTGGAGGGATGACTGTTTGAAAACAGAAAAGTTATATTTTCTTTATCAAGGGCTTCAGGGCAGATGAGACATGAGTGATCAGGAGCTCTGGAGACTCAAAAGCCTCAACCTTGAGAAAAAAAGGCAAATGTGGTGCTGAGAATGTTGTTACCTGTTTATCATCTTGGAATTAGAGCATGGTTTGGGTTGGAAGGACCTTAAAGCCCATCTTGTTCCAACCCCTGCCATGGACAGGGACACCTTCCACTAGACCAGGCTGCTCCAAGCCCCATCCAGCCTGGCCTGGAACATTTCCAAGGATCCAGGGACAGCCATAGCTGCTCTGGGCACCCTGTGCCAGGGCCTCCCCACCCTCACAGGGAGGAATTCCTTCCCAATATCCCATCTAACCCTGCCTTCTGGCAGTGGGAAGACATTCCCCCTTGTTTTGTCACTCCAGGCACTTG
The DNA here is from genome assembly GCA_013400635.1 of Hypocryptadius cinnamomeus. Taxonomy (NCBI): domain Eukaryota; kingdom Metazoa; phylum Chordata; class Aves; order Passeriformes; family Zosteropidae; genus Hypocryptadius; species Hypocryptadius cinnamomeus. The sequence continues at coordinate 92,799 of VYZP01071126.1, forward strand.
TCCCAAGTCCCTCTCCAGCTCTCCTGGAGCCCCTTTAGGCCCTGGCAGGGGCTCTAAGGTTTCCCTGGAGCCTTTTGTCCTCCAGATGAGCACCCCCAGCTCTCCCAGCCTGGCTCCAGAGCAGAGGGGCTCCAGCCCTCAAAGCATCTCTGTGGCCTCCTCTGGGCTTGCTCCAGCAGTTCCACGTCCTTCCTGTGCTGAGTAGTCAGGGCTGGAGGCAGCTCTGCAGGTGGGGCTTCACCTGAGGGGGCAGAGGGGCAGAATCCTCCCCTCCCCTGCTGCCCACACTGAGAGTTCAGCCCAGGCCATGGATGGTTTGGGGCTGCCGGGGCAGGTCTGTCTTCTCCTCCACCAACGTCCCAAAGCTCCCCCCAGGGTGCTCTCACTCCATTTTCTGCAGTATTATTTTATTGAAAGCAAAGGAAGCCAGCAGTGCTCCTGGCACTGTGTGAGGCTGTTTCTAGCAATGGCAGACAGATTTTATTTGCTGCAGCTGCAGTTTGTACTGCATCGCTGCGCTTCATCCAGCTCTGCATAAGGGGATTATGAAAGGTGGGAAGGAAATCGTGATATGGCTTGATGCTGCAATGCATAATATAACCTGATATATAGGTTATACCCTCCTCAGTCATCACTGGAAATATATACATTAATGGGTCATCATGGGTAGTCTGTCATCATTCTATCAGTGCTGCTTTGTTCCCACTGCAGTGCTTGTTTACAGTACTTGTATTGCTGACTGGGGGAATGTAAAACCTCCTCCTTTAGCTATGGCTTGTTTCCAACTGGTCACTTTATTGCTATTTCTGTTTTATTGTGATTTTTTAATGTCTTTATCCTATGAAAAAAGATCATTTGAAGCACCAATAAGGAGATTTTGCTCATTCCTGGCACCTGTTGGACACTTGCTGCCTGCATTTCACAGAGTAAAGTTTGTTCTTTGGCTGGAGAATATGAATGTTGGGAGTTGGAGAGACACTATAATAACACCAAGTTTCCCAACTTCATTTTGGGATGCTTCTTTAAATCCAAAGCTCAACCTAGGATGAAGATTTTTTTCCACCCAAATATTTGCTGGCCAATGTATGCGAGTTTGCTGGAAAACATGAGCCTTTGTCTGTTCTTCCCAGGGCTGTCCACCCTGCTCACAAAAACACGAATGTCTGAGCAGAGGAGCAGGAATGTCGGCCAGACCGTGGGGATTTGGCAGCCTGTGCCTCCAGGATCCGTCCTACGGGCGTTTGCTGGTGCCTGCCAGCTCAGTTCAGGTTTTTTTTCCCATTATTGCACTTGCGTAGGAAAACTGTCCCTGTTTGGGAAGAGGCCTTAGGTCGGAGGTTTTGCTTGGGTTTTGGGGTTTTGTTTTCTTGCATTGTGGTTTCATGGCAATTCCTTTTTTGGCAGTGCATCACTTGAAAGGAAGAAGCTGCAGTGGTCTGATCCTGTGCTTAAATATGGGAAAAGGAGGAACATTTTGCCAGCACTGAGGTGTTTGCTGGGAACACAGACACTAAATCCTATTTCTTATATAGCTGATACAGCTTCTGCATCATATCTCCCAAACAAGGGTGTATTGTAGTGATGCTTATAGGGTTTATCTCAGGTATTTTACCCCATAATGGTGCTCTGGATATTTCCATTACATTGGCACTTCAACTAAATTGACTCCTAAACCTTTTATAAGTTGCTGCTCTTCCATTACAAGTCCTTCTCTTCCATATTTGTATTGGGGAGTGTGAACTCAATGTGCACAAAGACACGTGGTCATAACTGAGCCTGTATTTTAAGACAGGTTGTTGCAAAAAGTTTGTTGTTTAATTTCTCCAGGCACTGAGCTCTTCAGGCCAGGGAAAGGACCTGAGGGAACAGCTGGAGCTGTGTGGGGAAGAGTTAGGTTGGATATCAGGGAGAGCTTCTTCCCCCAGAGCAGGGTCAGGCACTCAACAGGCTCCCCAGGGAATGGTCACAGCCCCAAGGCTTCCAGAGCCCCAGCAGATGGGACAGTGCTCTCAGGGACATGACTTTGTTGTGGTGTCCTATGCAGGGACAGGAGTTGGACTCGATGGTCCCTGTGGATCCTTTCCAACTCAGGATATTCCATGATTCTATGATTCTCCATTCCAGGATGTTGACATGATTCCCCAGCAGGGGAAAGTGCTATCCTTGAATAATTTCAGTCTTCACCCCAGGTAAGGTCAGTGCAAGTGTCTTACCATGACAAAACATTTTTAGTTGGCATAAACTGTCTGTAATGAGAAAAAAAATATTTTAAAAGATGTTTTATAGTTTGTGCCATGACGGTTGTATTTTACACATCAGTTTAATCACAAGAGGGTTTGTCTGTTAATGGGCAGAACTCACTTGGCTGCTGGTCAGTAATTGTAATTCTGGAATGAAGGATTTGGTGTGCTTTTTGTTGGAAGAATCCCACTGAGTTTAATTCCATGTAGTGGTGGCTGCGCTGTCATTGACAGTGAAGTGTCAGTGAAGGGATGAAAAGCATTTTAAACTTCATAAATGCAACAAATTGTATGTTTGGTTGGTGTGGGGAGGCCCCTTAAATAAGGTCTTGGCCCTTTGGGCAGTCTTTGCAAGCCATATGGACCTGTTCTCCATGTCCTCCATAGTGGCAGGAGGAAGAGGAAGGGTCTCATCAGCACTTCCCAGGTGTCTTTATCCTGTGGACTTTCCCCATCTGAAGTATTTGTAGGTCATGTATTTGGAAGGTTCTTTTGTGGGTACTAAAGAGCAGGGACAGGACAGGTGTGCACCTTTTGGTTGCTGCACCTGCTTAAAAATTGACTATTGATTTTATGGGAAGAAACAGGAAACTTCATGGGTTTGAGAAGCTCATAAGCAAAAAATCCAGCTACCACAGGAAGCAAACACCACCAAGGAGATGTTCTGCTGTGTTTGCTGCCAAAGACTGGTGTAGGATTATTTCTGTTCATGCCCACAGCCAGGACATGATTTCTCTAAAATGTTACAGACAAATATCACCAATTTTTAAACAGAAAAAAAAAAAGGTATTTTGTCATTATAACCTTGAATTTAAGTTGCTTTGTCATGTTTTGGTTCAAGGGTTCAGAGGAGGCCACAGAGATGCTCTGAGGGTTGGAGCCCCTCTGCTCTGGAGCCAGGCTGGGAGAGCTGGGGATGCTCACCTGGAGAGGAGAAGGCTCTGGGGAGACCTCAGAGCCCCTGCCGGTGACTGGAGGGGCTCCAGGAGAGCTGGAGAGGGATGTAGGAAGGGATGGAGGGACAGAACAAGGGGGAACAGTTTTAAACTAAAAAGGAGAGATTTATGTTGGATGTTAGGAAGTTCTTTCCTGTGAGGGTGGTGAGGCCGTGGCACAGATTGCCCTGAGCAGCTGTGGCTGTCCCATCCCTGGAAGCGTTCCAAGCCAGGTTGGATGGGGCTTGGAGCACCCTGCTCTAGTGGGAAGTGTCTCTGCCCATGGGAGGGGGTGGCTCTGGGTGATGTTCCAGGTCCTTTCCAACCCAAACCAGTCTGTGGTTCTGTGTTCTGTGGAATGGAAAACCCGTGTTTGCTCTTCAAGGCGCTGCAATGCCCCTTGCAGCGAAGAGCAGCGAGGTAGGAACGTTTGCAGGTCTTTAAAGGTCAGCCTGTGGCAGGTCAGGGCTGTGGGGCAGGCTCGGGCCCTGCTCAGCCATTGCAGCAGGAACACCCTAAATAATCTGTGGTTTGTGCTTTTGACCACAGAAACACCACTGAGTTCATCTGTCAGTGTGGGACACGGAACCACAGCCGAGAGAGCAAAACCCTGAGGTGTTGGCGCTTTGAGTCGTGTTTGGCTGCTATAAATTAGATTTTCAGTATTACTGTTGAAGCACAGCTTGAGAGGTTCCCATAAAAGCTATTTTTCTTTGCAGCTATTCAAGTTGTACCTCATACCTTTCGGCTTTGGTGCTTCCTTAGGGGCTGTGATCTCGCTGCATTGAGGTGGCTCCTCATGGGAATTGAAAGTCAGAGAGGTCCATCAAAGTGGGGTTGTTTTAGCAGATCAGTTTGGGCTGGAAGATTTTATCAGGAGGTGGGAGCTGCAGGTTTGAAAGCTCTTCCCAGGGCAGGAGCAATAATGGGAAGGGATTTAGCACAGCTCTAACTTAAGTAGTGTACGTGCAGTTTATGTTCTGGACATAATTCAATATATTTCTGTTAAAAAGCAATATAACAGGTCAAGAAGAGTGCTGGGAGCTTGGTTTCAGGTGGAATGAAAACTAAGGAAAATGATCTTTATCATCCTGCTGTACATGTTTCAGGAGGAGGAAGAAATTTGTGAGTGCCCTGGACACATAAAAAAGACATTGAATTTCAAAAATTCCAATATTCTATTTTTCTTTCCTGTGTGTTTTTTAATTTGGAATGGAAGTGTTTATGGATCTTTTTTTCCAAGCATAGCATATAGAATATTGGGTTAAACAGCCCTCAGATCTGGAAATAAATTACAGGGGACGTTTGAATCCACCACTCTTTTGGATGCACATGTTGTGTTTCTCCAAGAGAAGCTGTAGGTGAAGCATGGGAGTGCACATCTGATGGGCATCATGGAATTAAGATTTTCAATACAACAATCACCCAGCACCACCACCATGTTCATCACCAAGCCATGTCCTCAAGTGACCCATACAGTCTTTTTTTGAGCACTTCTAGGGATGGGGACTCCACCTCATCCCTGGGCAGCCTGTTCCAATGCCGGACTACCCTTTATGTGGAATTTTTTTATCCTAATATCCAACCTAAACTCCCCCTGGCACTACTTGAGCATGTTTCTTCTCCTCCTGTCCCTGTTCCCTGGGAGCAGAGCCCGACCTCCCCTGGCTGTCCCCTCCTGTCAGGGAGTTGTGCAGAGCCACAAGGTCCCTCCTGAGCCTCCTTTTCTCCAGGCTGAGCCCCCTCAGCTCCCTCAGCTGCTCCTGGTGCTCCAGCACCTTCTGTATTTATGTTATTTAGTGGGAGATAGGTTTTAGCAAAGCTGTTCCCAGCATGCTCACACAGTTACAAGTCATTCAGACTTTATGAATACATTTGATTAATGAACTCCAGATTTCACAGTAAACCAGGGAATTTGAATCCTCCAGCACTGTCTTGTCTGATATTAACCTGTTTCTTCTCTCTTGAATTAATGATGGAATTTTGCTCCCAGTCCCTTCCATGCCCCTCAATGGAATATAACTATTAATATAAGTATTCCACAATGGCATAGTTGAGATTTAAGCAGTCAACTTGCTGTTCTCCTGGTATATTCATGGTATGACTTTCTAAAAAATTCAATTTACATTTCAGGTTAATGGGGAACCATTTAAAAACTCTTGTGCATTAATATATTTCTTATTCTGCACAGCAAAGAGAAGATGATGTTTTTATTTTTCCCTCTAAGGGTGAGGGCTAAAGGCTCCTCTTAGGTCTGGGGACCTAAAATATGCTGGCAAAGGCCTGTATTTCCACTTGTTCTTTTACCACAGAAGCTGTTATTCCATAAGGGAATGCAGCTGTTATTCTGTAGGAGAATATTGCTGTTATTCTATGGAGGGATAACATTCAGTTTGGATGAGCTATAGAACAGTGTTTTACTGCCAGATAAGAACAAGTCACCACGGTGTTTTCCCAGTTGCTGAGGTTTGGAAAATGACTTTTTTTCAGTAAAGTCATTAAAATAATCCTTATTCTGACTGTCATCTGGAATTAATCCAGATTGCATCAATATTCAGGTGAGAACGAGGAGGCTGCAAGCCTTTGGGATCAGAAGGAACGTGGAGCATTTAGCCAGGAAACTGTTAATCCCTTTTTTCCCCTCATCCTGATAGGCATCTCTTTGTGCAGGAGGGCTGGAGGAGGAGGAATGGAGCTGCTCTCTCCTGCCTTCTCCAAACTGCTGGATCACCCTCCGGGTCCAGAGGGACTCCCAGCTCCTACAGAGGAACGTATTGAATTTTGTTTCCTTCCAAATGTTGAGCCCTGGCCAGTAAAAGCTTTGGTCTCCCCAAGAATCCTTGGAATGCTGTTCTGGAGTTTTGTCCGTTGAGCTGCTCAGCAGCCTCGAATCAATGAGTCAGTAAAGGGCAATCAAATGAACAGAAGATAATTTGTTTTAGAGAAGTTATAACTCGTTTTCTGAGGTTGAACTATTATATTCTGCCCCGTTTGCAAGGGACAGGGTGTTCTGGTCTGGTCTGTATGGATTAGACACATAAAAATTGAATTAATAGCACTTTTTTATAGCCTAACAGTCCTGCTAAAGAAACCCTGTGAGTAAAGCAAACAAAAATGTATTAAGTTGTCTCAAATCAAACACCAGACGTTTCTCCAGCTACTTGTTGGCCCATTCCCAGCATGCCAGGCCCGGAGTCACCCGAAGTTTGCACAAGAAGGGATCCAAAGACCTTTCTCATTTATATCAGCACGAAAGAAAAATGCATGAAAGAGGAACATTATGGGCTGTGATTTCTGGAGGCATTTGGGTTATAACATATCATGTGGTCTGGCACATTCATCCCCAAAAAAGCTCATAAAAAAGGAGGAATCTCGCTGTTCCCCACTCCTATATTTGAAATGTTTTCTCTTGAATTTCCTTGCTACAGAATATGACAGAGTGATTCCTGAGCAAGGCCCTCCCCAAAGAAATCCTAATAAATAGACCTTGTTTGTCTCTGTGAGTGATTACTTAGGGTAGAAATACAGGGAATCAAACCAGAAATCTTTTTAATATTGTTCTTTGCTTAAATTCTTTTTTAAATTTTATGAAAATTTCTTATATGAGATGATATAAAACTGTGCTGCCTCCTGTTTGGTCTGTTCAGCTTCATCTTGCTGCTTCTCTAACAAGCAGTGTTAATTAGGTGTATAGAAATTTTATCTCATTGCCTTAAGATGGTTTCTTAGAACATGAGTGATCCCATAGCAGAGAAATGCTCATAACCTAATTAATACCATTTAATACCTAAATATAAGGTGATGCACTTGCATATCTTGAATATTCTGCTTAAAAGCTTCTTGCTGTGTCTCTGCTAGCTGAAATACCTGGAGGCGTCCTGTCTTTTAATATCAAAATTCCTGGTTTGGGGAGAGAATGACTGGATTTTCATCTCCAGGAGAGATCTGGGGCTTCAGGGGAGGTGTGGGTGCCTTTGATGTCTTCTAGAGGGTGGGTTGAGGGGGATGCTGGGTGCAGGGAGGATTTTTGGGGCAAATAAGCAAGAAAAAAGTGTGAACAGCCTGAAAAGATGTGAGTCCTCTGCAGGGTTCCTGAGCTGCAGCTCTGGAATCATCCCTCCAGAATAACCTGTTTGCTGGGCAGGTTTCAGCTCTCCCACAACCTGCTTTAGTCTACTAAAGCAGATTCATATGCAATAGTTGGAGTTTAAACAAATCCCTGTATTCAGATAGGGGGGAAAATCACATTGTTATTCCATGGCAAACCTCTGTGGGTTCTTAAATCATTAAATCTGAGCAATTTGGGAAATAAATCAGCCTGGGAAGGGAACCGGATCATGCACGAACGGGATGTGTCCAATACCCTTTCTCCAAGGTCTCATTTCATTTGGCCTTTATATTCTGCTTTTAGTTGGGAAGTTAAATCCACAAAGGTCATTTGAAAAGCTTCAGATTATAGATGGAAAGCCCTTTTAATCTTTTCTAATAAATAGCTGAGCAGGGAATAAATCTATTGGGAGCTGAGCTCTGATGTTAAGCCTCAGCACAAAATGCCTATACATGAGCAACACTTGGAAATTATCTCAGAAATTATAATTACCTTAAATAAATTTGACTTAGAAGAAAAGGTGTGTGATTATGAAAACTGGTTTAATAAATGAAGCATTAATTGGACCTGGTGGCTTGGCAGATTCTGTCACTGTGGTCCGGATGATTATGAAAGTGATTTAGGCACAACTGAAAACAGCAGTTTCAGTTCAGAGATTTCTTTTAAATGGCAAAAATTACTCTCTCCAATCAGTGCTTTGGTAAGGCAGGGTTGGAATAAAAGCTTTGCATAATAAAGACTTAAAAGCATTTTGATTTTGGAAAAGCAACAGCAGCAAATGGAAACAAGGGTGTCTGAAATGCTGAAAATACTCTGGGTTATGCCAGTGCTGTGCATGACATTATCTAGTCTGAGTAGCCTTCAAAGCATTTTCTCCCCTAATTCCACATATAATTAAAAAGCAGCTTCCTCTAGCTCATTAAAATGTAGAGTCCTGTTGGAGCAGTGTACTTGTATACTTATTTAAATGAATAAAGCACAGCTTTAATGCAGACTGTAATAACTTCAAACATTAAATCTCTTCTCTGCAGCTCACACTTTATTTTTAACCAGTGTTTAGCTTCTCTTCATCAACACCAGCTTGCAAAGGAACATGGTCCCCAGCAGCTTGTTAGATTATTTTGTGAACCACTCAACAAACTTTCCCCATCCCCCTTTTTTTGATGTGAAATGATAGGAAAATCCCCCAAGTCCAGTTGTGAGTGACGCCCATGGAAATCAGGCAAGGCGGTGGCTTTTCCAGCATAACGATGGCATCTCCCTCTTTCCACAGGCATTTGGAAATGCAAAGACAGCCCACAACAACAACTCCAGTCGCTTTGGCAAATTCATCCAGGTGAATTACCAGGAGACAGGCACTGTACGAGGGTAAGTGGGAACGGGGTGGGGGTGCTGGGTGTGCCAAACCTAAACAGGCTGCAGTAGGGTGTTACTTGCTTTGGTAATATTTTTCCTAAAATGGAGATAGAAAATAAAAATTCGTAGCTTTTAGCTTATTGAATTCTGCTGGTGTGGAAATATTAGTGCATCCGAGGTGGGTGCTGAGGTGTGGATACACCTGAGCTGCCTTCATGCCAGCTGAGCTCTCCATGATCCTGATGTCAAATTTTTAATGAACCTGAAAAGCAGCGTCTCCTCCTCAGACAGGAGTTAAGGCAGAAAAGGGAAATGTTTTACCTGGGATGGGTAGGGGCTGAGCAGCAGATGTGGAGTGAAAGGTTTGGCTCAGGCTCAGGAGCCAAGGGGAGGATTTAATCTCTGTTTGGGAGTTCTGGAGGCCATTGAGCCACACTCTTCTTGTTCTCTGCCTGATTGCCCCCAGGCTCTCCCTGCAAGTCTCTTCTTAACTCAGCCCTTTACCAAGGAAGGCCTCTTCTTCCTCCCAGGTCATTGCAAGGAGATCTTTGTCTCCACTGTGGTTCTCCTCAGTTTATTTCAGCTTTGGAAATTTGAGAGCAGACCTGAGGAGAAGAATTTTGGGGTGATTATTGATGAGAAGCTCATGGACATGTGCACTAGGAACCCAGAAACCCCCCATGGCCTGGGCTGATCCGTCAGCATGGGCAGCAGGAAAAGGGGGATTCTGCCCTGCTCTGGTGAGACCCCACCTGCAGAGCTGCCTACAGCCCTGGGGTCCCAGCACAGAGAGGGCACAGAGCTGCTGGAGAGAGTCCAGAGGAGGCCACAGAGATGCTCCAAGGGTGAAGCCCCTCTGCCCTGGAGCCAGGCTGGGAGAGCTGGGGCTGCTCACCTGGAGAGAGGGGAAGGCTCCAGGGAGAGCTCAGAGCCCCTGCCAGGGCCTGAAGGGGCTCCAGGAGAGCTGGAGAGGAACTTTGGAGTGCCAGGACATGGGGGAATGGTTTCCCACTGCCAGAGGTAAANCAGGACATGGGGGAATGGTTTCCCACTGCCAGAGGTAAAGTGGGATATCCCCAGATGGGGTTTTGGGAAGGAATTCTTGGCTATGAGGGTGGGCAGGCCCTGGCACAGGGTGCCCAGAGCAGCTGTGGCTGCCCCTGGATCCCTGGAAGTGTTGAAGGCCAGGCTGGATGGGGCTTGGAGCAACCTGGGCTAGTGGAAGGTGTCCCTGCTCATGGCAGAGATGGAACTACCTAAACCCAACTTTCTCTCTGGCTTCAGATAATTTCCATGGTATCAGATCATCACCAAGGAGCTGTAATTGAGCAGGGCTTTGTTAACTCCTCTTTTTGTCCAGGTTAACTGAGTCAGTTGGAAAAATGAGGAGTAGAAGCATTTCAGGGGCTGTGTAATTTCTGCAGCTGGCTAAGAGACCTCTTGCTGGGACTTTGTTGTTATTTTAGAGAATTGCTTTTAAAATTTTTTGCTTTCTTTTTTTCCAGCAGAACAGTATCACACAAAGAGCTGCCATTAATTTTTCAGTGAGCTTGGGTACTCCACGTCCTTTCCCACTGGTTTTGCATCCCACGTCAAACCTGATGCTCTTTTTTCCCCTTATTTAATTCTGCTGCACAGTTCTCTTAAAAGGATAAACCTCATTTTTTTAATACCTCCTGGGTAACAAGAATCCAACAAATGCCTTAACCATGTAGTATCTTGGCATGATGTAGCAGCACTGTGGTTGTGGCCTCTATTTTTATTTGGCAGAGATATGCAAATAACATTATATTCCTGTATTCTAGTTCATAAAATAGGAGGAGTTTGCTTTTTAAAAAATTAGCTTTCTTGGTCTTTGGTTGCACAGTGTGATGTGACTGTACTCTGCTATGAGCTTGCAGTGCTCCCCCAGTGAAAAGATGTTTAAAGAAAAATATGTACATTTTAGAAACAAAAAGTATATGTGACATACAAGCCCATATTTTTTGAAAGAAGATCTTCATAAAAACTTAGTCTACACTTTTTTAGCACAACCCAAATCAATTATCACTCTGTGTTCTGTACATCAGTAGCTTTGGTAATGGAACTATAAATTGCAGCCCCTAATCAGAGCTTTCCCCTCTTCAGAGGTTGATAATAGCAGTTGAATATTTGCTTACAGCCCCTCTGAGTATGATCACCCAAAACTTGAAGAGGTGGAACAGGCAGGAGGTTGAACAGGACCCAAGCTCACCCTGTAAGATGAAGTTTTGGATGATCTCTCAGACTGATGGAACGGGAGCAGTGCTGTAGTTCTGGGCATTCCCAGGAGGCTTCCTGAATTTTGGATGTACTAATCTGTGATAAGCCAGGCCTGGAGGAAGGTCTTGCAACCTGCTCAGTCCCCATGAGATGATCAAAAGCCTTGACACCTGACATGAGCCATGAAATGGCAGAAGAGCCAGATAGGAGAGGCTTTAGAGCCAGCTAGGAGGGGTTTAAATCAAAGCCCTGTGAAATACAGGCTCTCTGTATTTAAATCAGTGTTTTACACAAAATCATTCCCTTAGAGCTCCTTTTCTTTGCTCTTAAAGGTCAAAGTGACATAGCTGACAATGGTAAATAAAAAGAAATTTGGAGACATAACTATTTAAGACATAAGTTGGTTTTCCTACTCACTATCCTGTTACAAGAAGGGGCAGATGTTGTTCTTGGGACGTGGATTCATTGTGACCTTTGCACTAAGCAAGGGAGCATTTTACCAAAATAGCATTGTAATTGCATCTATTTAAAAAAATGAAAATAAAATATAAAATAAAATTTAAAATACATAAACTTTCTAAAATAAAATTTATAAAGTAAAACTAAAATTTAAAAATAAATAAGTAAATGAAATTCCCTTGATTTAAGTAGTGGTTGGGACCAGATGACCTCCAGAAGACCTTTCCAATCTGAACTATTGCCTAAGAATGATTTTTGGGGTGGTTTATGATAAGAGAAGAAATGATAAGGGTGGGGAGGAATGCCAAGGGCATGGACATGTTGCAGGTTGTTGTACAGGAGTGTCTGAGCCATTATCCAGTGGGATTTCATCAGTGGGATCTGGGATGCTCTCATTCCTGTGTTCTCTGACCCTGCCATGAATTCATGGCTTGGGAAGGAAAAATTGGGTTCAGGTTAGAAAGGGAACATAAAAACCGCATCAACCTGTGGGTGAGGAATATCCACAGACTGTTCCCAGCTTCCTCCCAGGGAATAAGCAGGAATACAGCTTTGCTGTCTGTCTTCCTTTGCTCCTCCTGTCCAGCAAGATCACCCACTGGGGAGTTGGATTTGCCACTTCCAGTAGCCTCTCCCAAGAGCTGCCATGAGAATTTTCACAAAACCTCATGTCCAAATGATTTATATTTTAGTTTGTATGGAAGGAAGGGAGAAAGTTGTGCTAGAGGTAATAATTAGATCTGGTTTCCCATCTGTGGTGGAGGAAAGCACCTCCTTGTCCCACCATGCCTGAGGTTCGTTGGGTTTCCCAGTTCCTCCATAGCTCCGACTGTGGGAGCCACGTCACTGGGCATCTGTCCCCAGAAAAGCACAGCTCCACCATCCAAACTGCCACCTAGAACTCTGGCTTCTAAATCCCTGTCATTACTGGTTAGGTTTGTTTGGAAGAAAAAAAGACCTGTGGAAGCTTTGTTTAACTTGACAAACCTGAAAAAAGTATTTAATATGTAGATTGAGCGTGTTTGTTGTGGAGGCTCTTAGGAGAAAATGTAAACTGCGACGAGGAGCTTTCGCAATTGTTTATTTTTTTTGACCGGAGCCAGGAGTTAATAACCCAAATTTTTGGTGAGAAGTGACTCTTCTGGAAGAGGGAATGGGGATTTGGGGACCAATTGTGCAGCTAAATGGCATCTTGCACACTTCTGCTTGCAGATGTATTTCCATGTGCACGGCTCCTGGGCTGCAGGCAATGGGATTTTGCTGGCTTTGGATGAAATAGGGATCTGAGCTCCTTCCTTGCAGACAACATTTCTCTTGCCCATAGGCTGACGCATCTGAGATCATGTTTTTCAGATCCAAGTTAGTTTTGGCTTGGTATCAAACCAAAAAAACCTCAAAAGCCAAACATAATATTGGGCTTGTTCTGCTGAGGAAGAAATTTATATAACTAAGTGAAACAAGGCTGAAACTTCTTTGTGTGGGTACCAAGGCTGAAGCCCCTGGTAAAGCTGTGCTCGTTGAAGCTGAGTATCAGGTCAGTGAATGATGCTTTGATTTTTCTCTTGCAGAGCTTATGTTGAAAAATACCTCCTGGAGAAGTCCCGACTGGTCTATCAGGAGCACAACGAGCGGTGGGTGCCTCTGTTTTGCCCAAGGCTTGGGTTTAATTCCTGTATGTGGCACAGATAACTTAAATCCCTGGTGGAGCTGGCATGGGGGATCAGGATTTTCATGCTCTTAACCCTGTGCTGCAGAGATTAATGATACATTTTATAGTTGAATATTTTGTTGTTTAGGAAGAAATGTGCTCATGGAGGGAATAAACTCCGTTGTTTTATCAAAAGTCTTTGACTTACCATGGAATCATAGAATAGGTTGTATTGGAAAGAGACCCTTAAAGATTATCTTGTTCCAACCCCTGCCATGAGCAGGGGACCTCCCACTACAACATTGCTATACTTCATTTATTTTTCATTTTCCTTATGGCAGATAGATTATTATGCACCACTTCATTCTTGTGCAACTTGTGAAATGCTTAATATGTCATTTTAGGAGAGAAACGTGGTATATTCATTCTTCTTTGCAGTTCACTGGAGCCTTCAGAGGGGCCTCTAGAAAGAGCCAAAATTATATAGAGAATGAATTTATGTGAAGTGTTCTTTCCTAATTTGCTGCATATTCTTTGTTGCATATTCCTCTCCTCTCTCAGTAATTATTATTCCACTTTTAAATAATTTTGCTGCCTTTAGTTGCCTTTCAACTCTTGGCACTTCTGGCTGTATTTCCCTTTGGAGACAGATGTGTGAGTTTTCTGGAATGCTCCAGGGCTGTTCCTGGAGTTAAAGAGCATCTACAGCCTTGACAAACGTCCTCTTGGGTGTTGCAAGATGATTAAACTTGGATCCTCTTGGAAAACATCCAACATAAAAGTACAGCTTTAATTTTAGAAAGAAATGGTGTTAATCTGTGTTACAGTTGTCTGGAAGCAGAACAGATGAGTGTCCCTTGGCGTGGGTTTAGCATTAGTGATATTCAGGTATTCTGAATATTTGAGTTTTTGAGTACTTGAAGATTTTTCAGTCATGTCTCATGGAACTGCAACTGCAAAAACGCTGCCTTTTTAATGGTAATAACGTATGAAAACTCATAATTTCTGCATTGCAAGGAAATATGTTGTGATTCTAATAAAAGAGGTCAGACTCTAATAAAGGAGCTGGGGACAGTCAGGGAACAAGGTACAGGACAAGGGGAAATGTCCACAAGCTGTGCCAGGTGGGGCTCAGGTTGGACACCAGGAGGAATTTCTTCATGGAAAGGATTGTCAGGCATTGGAAGGGGGTGCCTAGGGATGTTTGCAGTCCCCATCCCTGGAGATGTCCAAGGAATTCCTAGACATGGTGCTCAGTGCTCTGGGCTGGGAACAAGGTGGGATTTGGGCACAGGTTGGACTCAATGGTCTGGGAGGTCTTTTGCCACCTAAATGATCATGGGATTCTGTGAAATATGTGGGTATTGCACTTGGTTCTGAAGGAAAACCTGAGCATCCCAGCTAGAAATTCTTCAAGTAGGTTCTAGGGCAGTGGCTGTCCTTAGATGGAGAAGAGGGATCTCATTCTCCATGACATAATTGAATCTGTTCCATCCCTGCGCAGCAGGTACAGACCAGCTCTAAACGGTGTCAGGCCTGAGCTTGGGAGCTGGAAAATCAGGTTGGGAGGTTTCAATGTGCCTCTGCTCAGTGCTGCTGCTCATTTTCGAGTCTAACAGCTTTTGTTTTTCATTTGTCACCAGGAACTACCATGTATTTTATTACCTCCTGGCAGGAGCGAGCGAGGAGGAGAGATCAGCGTTTCACCTGAAGCAGCCAGAGGAATATCATTACCTTAACCAGGTGGGAGTTCTGTACAGGAATACAATCCTTGGTCTTGCCTTTGCTGCTGCTGATATTTAATGCTAATAAAGAAGAGGCGTGGAGTAGTAAAAGTGGGGGTTTTTAAAGGTGTGGAGTAGTAAAAGTTGGTTTTAATGGTTTATGGGAAGTCTTCCGTCATTGGAATAATTCTGCATTAGCAATCTGAACACCTGGTAGTGTTTCAGAGAAAAAATAATCTGTGTTTTCTGTACCTGGGATATGTTAAATGTATTGAGTTTTTGATTGCTGGAGGGAGAAACAGTCAGAATTTCCTGCTCTCTGTGTGAATGCCATTTGCTCATTAATATCTGACTCCTGAGCAGAAGAGGGGAAGATGTGGCATACTGGGATATAACATCTTGCATGAGGAAGTCCTAATTCTGTGGCTTCTGGCTGGCTTTTAGCACAACCCTCTGAATTTAACAATAGAGCAAGTCTAATATAACTAAAACCACAGCAGCCATTGAAAACCTGGGAATTAATGATGGATGAGGTGTTACCAACAGCCAAATAAACTCAGTTTACATGATGATAATTTTATAATAAACTGATTTACTTGAGGTATTTAGGCAGTTATCCAGTGACTCTAGCAAACAGGGACTTCAAATGGACCAAAAAGAGGAGTTAAGTTACATGTTGATTTTAACTAATTTAAATTTTCTTGGTGCTGAAACATGAGGAGCAATAAAGAGTGATTTAACCCCTAAGCTGGAATGAAACTTGGACCCACAGCCCAACCCAAATAGCCTTTAGTCTTTATAGAAATATAACTTCATTCAGGAATAGCTTTCAATTACCAGGGACTTTTTAAGGATGTTTTTAAAGCAGGCAATCAACACTAAAATCCGTTGTATATTAAGGACTCCCACACACCCGTGGCAGGATCAGGAAATATTCCCAAGTGAGGAGCACTCCAAGGGCTGGGGGCTCTTTGCTGGAGTCTCTGTGCCTCAGGCGTTGGTTGGAGAACGTGGTGTGATCTCCAGCACCATCTGTGCCACGGTTTTGCAGTGGGAAGATGCCAAGATGGAATGTTCTCTTGGATTCCCAGGTTTTGTTGGGCCATCCAGTCACTTTCTGTTAGTTGAAAACATTGTTTTTAATTACAGTCCTTTTTTTTACATAGCAGTTTAAGAGAATTTATATTTAAAGGGAAATTAGAAATCTAACAGCACGTAGCATGAGGAATATTGTAGGGATATTACAATTTAGGGTGAAATGTTTATTTTAATCTAAATTAAGGTGCTGTGGGGCAAGTAAGCTGGAGAAAGCTGCTAAGATCAGTCCAATGCATCAGGGAAGCAGACTCTGGACTTCCCTGAGCACAGTGTTTGAACAGCAGTAACACTCTGAGTTTTTGGGAGGTTTTTAAATAATTTTTTAGTAATTAGGATTAGTTAACTCTGACAACTGTGGAAAAACAGCACCTTTAGATGTGGTCTGGGCATGGTTTCACATGAAGACCATCTGACAGTGCAGTAGCAGCTTTTCCCTGTCCTGCAGGAGAAAGGAAAAGGAAAATAAGGAGAAAAATGAAAAAAGAGATAGTGGAGAAATGGAAAAAGAAACTTGGGAAACATTTAAGAAAAAAATGATAAAATGACCCTTGAACATTTGCAGTCTCTTCTTAAGTGTGTCCTGGAGAAGACCCTTCATTTTAAAAGGGAAAAGAACCAGCTCAGACATGAACTGATGTGTTTTACTGAAAATTAAATATTCATATAGAGAAGCCATAAAATATTGAACCAGGCCCCTGAAGTGAAGGAGTGACTCAGTCCTGAGTCAGGCTTTACTTTCCTCCTCCCAGGTTCCTCTGCCCTTGTTGTGTTATGCAAAGCAAAAGGGGAGTTTGCTTTGCAGATGAGAAATAATCTATTAAGATACTTAACCAAAATCTGCTCTGTAAATGCAGGGAGCAGATTGAAAATAAATATTTCAATTTATTTTTAAATGCAAATTTACTCCAAGTATCCCCTGAATATGGGGATAAGTATTTCCACCTCTCCCCCAGTGGCAGGTGTACCCACCCCTGCACACCCTGCAGCTCGCTGAATATTTTCTGTGCTGGTTGTTAACTTTTATCCATTGTGAAAACAGCCACTTGCAGGTTTAGATCCTTATTTTCAGCTCCTCAGGAGCTCCAGGGCCATCTCTCTCCCTCTTGGGACTGGTAATGCTTTGTCTTCTCTCAACTCCATCTCTGATTGGAAAAAGACACAAATTCCTAAAAAGCTTTGAAGTGTTGCTTGGAAGAATCTCACTTTTGCTGCACTTGTGTTTGTCTGGAGCAGAGGTTGAGAGTAGGAACAAACCAGATCTGTTCTTCAGTGAGATTTTGGCATCAGTGTCTCTTCAGCTCCAAGTAAACCAAGGGTTTCCCCAGCTGTGTAAGAGAAGAAAAGATTTTAGTATATCCATTA